>VXBT01005882.1:58861-258861 GCA_013400235.1 Oriolus oriolus | reverse complement strand
CTCACAGATTTGACCTTCAACCTCAGAGACCCAACTCTAGACTGAACATAGGTTGGAATATGCTAAGAAACACCTTTCCTTTGCACAAGAATGAATGGCAGTTTTTTTCATCATTGTACCACCCCCTGCTTGCCACTACATTTAGACTATGAGACATGTCAACTGCCTGTCACAATTACAATAGACACAGCAAATCAGAATTTTACCCAAATCCAAGGGGAACTTCCTGAACAAAGAGTAAATTTTACTGCACAGATTTTGGAGACCTCCAATTTGTGCAGGCATAATGAATGCAGCCAACAGACAAATAGGTAGTTGTTAATTATCCCAGCAATTTCTTTTTTTAATGTGCTAAAAACACAGAGTGTTAAGCCTTCATATCTTACACTGTTACCTGATGATCTCATCCCATTTGAAAAGATGGTAATCTGAAGGAAGGCATTATTATTGTAAGTGTTCATGACAGTAAGTTGCATCGGAATAATCCTTATATTCTTTATCATTTAATAACATGTGTCAGAACAAAACCAGATTCTACTGCATCTTTCACAGTGGACTGAGGTTGTCTACCTGTATAATAGTCCTTTTGGTGTAACTTAATCTTTTTGTTTTCTTTACGCAATTATCCCAAAGCCTGTGTATACTAATTTAGTGTCATATTACTTATCAGAGCATTTTGTGGATGAATAATAACTACAGGGCAAGACCTATGACCTTAATAAGAACCTTCAACGAATTTTAGAGCAATTTGTGCTGTTTGCATAAGGGTCTTTTAAAGCTCTACTGTTCTGTGCAGAAACTTGATCCCTATTGTACTTAGAACATTGGTTTTGTTCCCTCATATTTAGTGAATAAATATTTGGATGGTCCCGGTATTAAGCACCAATAAACACAATAATTGAATACAGCAATTCATTGTTGTCAGGTGTTTAAGAAGTTGATTGCGGTTGTTTTGTTTTGTTTCATTTTCTAAGATGAAATATTTTGAAAACACAGGCAGGCTTCCTTAATGCATAGACTTTCACTTTACCAAGATGTGCAGTCATTACTCTTTTTCTTTTTCCCCTATGTAATATTAATTTTTCTATGCATAAAAGCCCCAACATGGACAGGTTACTGCATTGACTTCAGTCTAATGGGAGACACAGTAATTTTGTTTTCTTCTATAATATTCTTTCTTCTATTATAAAATATATTTGCATAGCTTATTGTATTGCTCTGTGTTTTCTGAACTCCCCAGTCATATTGCTGAAGAAAATAAGAATAAAATGTCCTCTATTTTCTAACAGAAGGAGCTATAAACTTTTGTGAAGTCTAACAGTTGTCAGCATGTCATTTATAAATACTGTTACAATCTTCTACCTTCCTAAAATTTAAATACAATTCAAAGAACTGGCTTCTATTGAAAGGCTGTTATTAGCATATAAATACAACAGAATTATTTTGGAATAGTACACACATCCCGAGTATGACATGGTAAAGAATTTACTCATAATTATAAAACCCATGAACTCTGTTGAGTGTATAATACTGGTCTTTGTTGAAACCCTGTTACCATTGTGTGAGAAACATGCTTTTGTGCTGATGAAAATAAATTACTTTACATCATTCAGCTTTGTTTGTCAACTTAATTATTGCACTGTTAAAATATTGCTTTGCATTAGTCAGAACAGAGCATTTTCCTTTTATATAGTTTCCTTTTCCCAGAGGTAAATTTTAATGCCCTGAAAGGTCATCAGAGGTCAGGACTTCTTGACTATATCTCAACAGTGCATTTCTGGTCATCAAAAGAAATAAGCCTCTGACCACTGGTAGCTGCTGTAGGGGTTTCTTTTATCCTGCACCTGTGACAATTACCCTGTGTTAGTGAAGCTAACAGGAGTCAGGTTGTAGGTTAAGGGTCAGGGCACTGTCAAGAGGAAGTTAGTCTTCAGTCCACTAAATCTGTTATCATTTTCATCTAATGTGACATCCATCTGTCAATCAGGGAATTTAGGCGATTGTCTTATTCTAAGTGCTGCACTTTATGCCTCAACCAGCTCACATTTTACTGCTTTTCCTATAATTACATTTTTCTATCTCGGAAAACCCATCTGCCAAATAAACAGGGAAAATCTTACTCAATCATTTTGAAGATCCAGGCTTTTTATGCTAAAAGCTGTTTCACTTACAAAATTGAGTGATTCCTCTGCAAACTTTTATATTCGTTTAATTTTCATTGTTATGGCTTTTTAACACACAGAAAGAGAATAAAGCTCCTCTAACTACATGGATATCAAAATAGGTTGGCATGTAAAATTGCCTAATGCATACCAATCGAAAGGCCGTATGCCTCATACCCTTCTCAGAAACACCTTACTTCTCAAACACCACAAAAACAGCATGCTATAGGTGTGAACGACAAGGATAAGTTTTCACAATGGACTTGTGAGGAATTAGAAGATAGCATATAGATAAATTGACTACAAATAAGCAACGATTTTGAGTATCTCCAGGTACAGAACCACAGAATGAAGTTTCAAACTCTGTTAATTCTAATTCAGTGCTGGTCAATTTCAAGTACATGAACAATGCTAGCCAGATACCAAAACACATAGCTAAATAGAAAGGCATTAAAAAACTAGGTGTAAAGGTAAATGCTCTACTGAATATGAGTGAGATTGCTCCTACACCTCAATTGAGACATACTTTTAATTGCTTTGATGAACAAGAATCTAAATACTTTGCCAAGCATAAAAATCGTGGTGTGGTTATATGATGCATTTGAGCCAATCTAACAGCTTGTTTCCACTGAAAAGGATAGTAATGTTCCCCCTATTTCCTCCCCCTGCCTTCCCACCCCAGATTAGTTTTCTGCTGGGTTAGCAAATTTAATTGCCTCACCAAGTGGTTAGGCAAGCATGCAAGCCAGTGTAGGGACAGTGACAAGAGTATGTGGCTGGAGTGAATGTTATTGGCACGCCATTACACAGACCCAGTCATATAATTAAACTGGAGTTTCTTTTTTCACTTTTTCAGAAATTTCCCTTTTTAAAAATTATACCTAACCAATAAACAATTATTATCAACAAACTATCTAGGACCTATGCTGCTACAATTTCACTGACAGCAAAGGTGATAAATATGAGATACTCTTACAGATTCTAGAAGAGAACCTGTCCCCATACAGCAGCAATATTCATATTAACATTAACTGCATTTCAGGATATTTTTTTAGCAGTTCTTGGAAGAAGACTAGGATTCTCTTTTGTATATTACAGATGGGAAAATCAAGGCATTGAAAGGGGGAAAAATGCCATAGAAGTCATTATAGAAATATAATATAGAAATATCAATGGAGTGTAGTATTAGATCCATTACATGACTCTGTGCTATGGCCTAGAATGCTAGGCCATAGCATTCTCCCTATCAAATTTGTGGGCTTGACTGTATATTGATAATGTCAGATGTTTAATTGCTCCAGAGCAGGCTGTATTCCTCTCAGCACACATGCATTCTTGCACTCTTCTACTCTTACCAGCATGGTTTCCTAGTCTGTCCATACTCTGTGAACTCTCTCTTGAAGGGTTTCTCTCCAGCTACTAAAGGTTTTCTTTTTTATAGGATTTACTGTACTTGTTTTCACCTAAGTTCTCCAGACATGAGTTAGATATGCTTCCCTTCCTGCCACAACTCCATCTTTTATTTTTTCCTGACTTCTGGCTTTCATCATAGGCTTTTCAATTGATTCTGTAAGCTGTTTTTGATCAACTTATTTTTATAAGACCTTGCTTCACCCAGCCATTTAGTTGTGTTTCTTGAAGAGGCCAATGACTACAGAATCCATTGCAGTCCCGGAATGGGGACACAAACAGGACTACTCACTCAAGAGAGCAGTTGTGCAGAGCTGGGTGCAAAGAGGTGTAGTTAATTTTAATATCTTGTCCTGACACTGTGGTCAGATTCTTGCTGGGTCATATACATAGATGTGGAAGTGGAGAAACACTTCCCCTTTCCTCGTTATAGCTATGACTGTGTAAAAGTTCCAAGGCAATTGGTAGTTGTTAAATTACATGTCTATGTGGCTTGAGGCTGGTCTAACATGGTCTGGTCATCTCACTTCAGAACACCATACATGCTCATAATTTTTTGATAGATTGAGTTAATCACATAGTAACAATATAGATTACCCTTGGTATTTGACATGCTGATATGGGATTTATGGATGAATCATGATGGAATTGTAGGTACCATTTAAAATATATGTTGTAAAACTGTAGTAGCATTTTTAAAAATAGCTACAGGTTGCAGTTCCCATACTCAAGGCCATAGGAAGAAATATCCAAGAAATGTATTTCATAGTATGTTAGCTTGCTTGTTGATAGTCAAATTCAATGGAATATTTTGGAAGACATAAGTGAAAATAAGGGAGTTCCTTATGCAAAAGGTATACTGGTAATAATATGAATCATCCCTATTAATACCGTATTTTATTTACAGAAAAGCATTTTACAGTTTTGGTACTAGCCTGGTACCTCTTATATGCTACATGTACTGCATAAGTGCAAATAAAGTTACAGTACCCCTGCATGTTTGGATGTTAATAATTTTCCATTCAGTCTCCAGAAAATCTCGTACTTGATATCTCTGAAATACCATTTTGTCATCCTCTCTCTCTGTGTCTTTTTAGTAGTTATGAGTAAATTAAAACCACAACCATTTATGTCTTTTGCTGTAACACTTTTGGAAATGAGTAAATTCCGTAGAGAAACCATTAAGGCTGAGCAAATCCAATTAGGCATTTTTGAATTTTTCGAACACTGACAGGGCCTCTTGAACACAGTGGCATTCACCACCTCTCAAGGAAACCTGTTCCAGTGTTTGACCACTCTCTTGATAAAGAAATGCTTCCTAATATCTAATCTGAATCTCCCCTGGCACAGCTTTGAACCATTTCCACACATCCTGTCACTGGATACCAGGGCGAAGAGCTCAGCTTCTGGTGTTCCCTTTCCCTCCTCAGGAAGCTGTAGAGAGCAATGAGATCTCCCCTCACAGCCTCCTTTTCTCCAAACTAGATGAGCCCAAAGCCTCCAGCTGCTCTTCATAGGACATGATTTCCAGACATTTCACCAGCTCTGATGACTTCCTCTTCTATTTTAAGATGTGAGAATTTATATACAAGAAAATAACCACAACAACTGTGGTAGGTTGATGCTGACTGGACTCCAGGCAACCACCAAATGTGCTCTATCACTCCACTCCTCAGCTGAACATGGAAAAGAACATATAAGGGAAGGCTCCTGCTTTGAGATGAGGTTTGGGAGTGGCTGCTCACCAATTACCATCATGGCAAAACAGACTCAGATTGGGGAAACAATTCTAATTTATTACAAATTATATCAGAGTGCAATAATCACAAATAAAAATAATTCTTAAAACACCTTCTCCCTACCCTTCTCTTCTTCCTGGGCTCAACGTCACTCCTGATTTTCTCTACCTCCTCCCACCCAGCGGTGCAGAGGAAGAGGGAATGAGGGTTGTGGTCACTTCATCAAGCGTTGTCTCTGCCACTCCTTCTTCCTCAGTGGGAGGACTCCTCACACTCTGCCCCTGCTCCAGTGTGGGGTTCCTACCATGGAACACCGTCCTCCATGAACTTCTCCAATATGAGTCCTTCCCACTCACTACTGTTCTTCACGAACTGCTCCAGTGTGGGTCCCTTCCATGTGGTTCAGTTCTTCGGGAACAGGCTACTCCAGTGTGGGTCCCCCATGGGGTCACAAGTCTTGCCAGAAAACCTGCTCCAGTGTGGGTTCCTCTCTGCATGGGGTCACAGGTCCTGCCAGGAGCCAGCTCCACCTTGGGCTTCCCACAGGGTCACAGTCTCCTTCAAGCATATCCACATACTCTGACACACAGTCCTCCAGGGGCTGCAGGTGAATTCCTGCTCCACTGTGGTCCGCCATGGGCTGCAGGAGGACAGCCTGCCTCACCGCCAGCTGCAGAGGAGCTGGACCACCTCCTGCCCCTCCTCCTCCTTCTGATCTGGGTGTCTGCAGAGTTGTTCCTCTCACATATTCTCACTCCTCTTTTCTGACTGATGCAGTTTTTTCCCCTGTTTCTTAACTACGTTATCCCAGAGGCACTGGCACCATGGCTGATGGGCCCGTGTCAGGTCCCTCTTGGAGCACTGGCTCTATCAAATATAGAGAAAGCTTCTAGAATTTTCTCACAGAAGCCACCCCCATAGGCCCCCTTCTACCAAAACCTTGCCACATAAAACCAACACAACAACCTAACTAATATTAAAGAAAAAAACATAAATCCACTAACACAAATATTATTTGTAGTTTCAAGGTAACCACACGTTTTCTCTTAATGTCTTACATAATTTTTAATGGATTTAACTGTAATAAAAGAATTGATATTTGGTAGACTGGTTCAAGTCTGACTAGTTTTGAAAGAAAGGTTTACAAGAGCTCATTCAAATTATCTTAACTTTCTTAACTTTGTATTTTTTGGCTGTTGAAGTACAAGACCTTATGAATTCTTATTATTATTATATGAATAGCATGACTATTTTACTACATATATATATTAACTGAAAAGAAGATCTGTGCTAGATCTTAGTGGCTGTGAAGTCACAAAGTCACTTTGTCAGTGATAGCTTAAGCTGAGAAAGTGAAAAAGCACACAATTAATATGAGACCACCTCAGGAACACAATCACATCCTCAGCTTTAGCACTTTGAGACTGCATATAGACCTAATGATTCCTATGGCTTGATGGAAAGTTGTGCAGCCTAGTTTTATGTCCAGAAGAAAAAAATTATCTAGAAATATTTATGCATTAAGTTTCATGTCCATATTTTGATTGTCATAGAAGGAATAATTAAAATAGCATTGATTTGGCTTTTTTGTTAGGTCCTCACTACTATCTGACAACAATTGTATGGGAAGCCATTAGGGTCTTCTGATAGCTGCTATATTTGTGCAATTCCTCCAATTAAATGAGGAGTATCTGGCTACATTTAGCCTCCAGAAAATTTGGGACTACTGCATTTCCAAGTAAGTGGTAGTTTAACACATTGGCTTTTAAAATTGTGACTACCGTTGATTTGCAGAAGCCGGTCACAGGTTCTGTATTAATAGGTTAAAAAATAAGGTTTTAATACACAAATTCTTCATGGAAATGGTCTGTGACAGTTCTGCCCTTGCACAACAACTGGCCATACCTTCTTTGATTTTTTTACCTTTAGCCAGTACTTGGAAGTCCTCTAAGGCAGAGACTGTCTTATTTGTTTATTAATAGTGCATTACCTTGAGTACGTAGGCATCAATAGCAAGAATGAAAATTATAATTATCTCTGGCATAAAAAGATACTATTTATTCTCATATGTTTTGTTGGAGAGAGTGAAATTTACGTGTGATAATGTTAGTGTACACTTTAATGACTAACTTCACAACAAGTAGTAAGAGGTTAGATTTCTAAGAAGTAAGGCTAAGTAGTCAGAAAACAGTAGAAATTGCAACCAGGCTTTGAAATAGCTGAATCTTCAATGTTTTGTGATTAGGTTCCCATCAGCCCAGCAGAAAACCATCAAATTAGATGGAAATAGGATATGCTATCAGCTGCAAGTAGTCATCTTTTTATTAGCTCTGCAACAACCAATCAGTCACATCACAGTGTGCAACTGTAAAAAAATACAAATCTCTTATTTTGTTAGAAAGAAAACCCTTCTTCATGAATCTACACATGCCCTTTAGTACGCAGTAGATGTCATTGCCAATAGCATGCCATTCTTTATTTTTTCAAGTTTCTTTAAGGTAGCAGACTGTCAGGTATGTGAGGCGTGGAAACGAAGTCCTCAATTTACTCACTGAATTGTTGCACTGTATGTCTGATTTCCCTATCCAGTTATGATTGTATGCTAGAGGCAAGTGAGGGTATGACATATTTCTCCCATTAGAAATCTGTGTTGAGACTACAAGCAATTATAACAGTCATTATCTACTGTAATGATATCTTTTTAATTTTGCAAACACCCAGCCATTAAAACAGGACTGAAACAAAAAGTACTTATTTTACATATGTCTGCTAATGGTTGTCCAGGGGTAAAAATCTTGAGGGAAGGATTTTAAAATAACATGAGAATTAAAGGGTTTCAATTACTTGAAATATTCATATCTAAAAAATTAACTCCCACTGCAAACAAGAAGGAATGTAAGCAGCTCCAGCACAACCTGAGCAGTTTAAGTCTAGAGCTTTGAGTCACAAGGTGGCTAAACTCACAAGGGAAGACCTAGACAATCACAAATCTTACAAGTCTTATTATGACAATTCCTTATCATTCGACTTCTAGTGGGAGGAAAAGTATGTTCCACTGCTGTGGCTCAGTCTCCCTGCCAGTATGACATTTTACAGTGGAAACAAGTTACAATGACTGAAGATCCCTCTTGTTAATTTGGAGTGGACATTAGTGCCCTAAAACTTCTCTGACATCCACGAGGTAGGTTTCTTTTCACTTCCATTTGACTATGTTCAATGCACATTTTATGCCAGCCATTTAGGTTTTTTCTGTAATCAGTGGAGAATAAAATTATTCCAAAGAATAATTCATTCATCTGGCTTTGATCCTGCATGGAGAAAGAATGAATTGTACTCTAGAGATTTGTAGTCCTGCATTTCTGTAGAGGGAGAGCTGACAAATTGCTTAGACAGTTTAAAGTTAAGTGAGATGAATCCTGCCCATCACTCCTGACACATACCCTCGAAAGATAAATTTCAGCTCCTTGAAATCAGTAGGACTCAAGCCATCTAAATAATTTTTGGAATTTTTGTCATTCATCTTAAAATCTACTAGCTCTTCATTTGTAGGAACAATCGCACTTTTTTTTTTTTATCTGAACACTATGAATTTAAATGCAGTAAACACAGTAGGGCAGACAGTAATCATTGCAATTGAGGTCAGATAACTGGTGTAAATTCTTAATCAGTGGTATCTGGAAGAAATAAAAGAAAAGACTATAAGCAATTAGTAAATAACAGAAATAAGTTGTTTTTTCTTGGTGGCTTCATAAATAAAACCTGTATGCATTTAAAATATTTGATCCCTTTCAGGTATGAGCAACAGTTCTTTTAATCTGTGGTAAGGAGGATGTGTTAATACAGCCTTTCTTTGAGCCTTTGTGATTATCCTCTAATGATGACTCTTCCTATGACTCATGAGTGAAGGCATTTGTGCATAGATGATAGATATATATTAAACATTTACTTCTAGACAGTGTGCTACTTCTCATTATTAAATCAATGCTGGAAAATTGACTTATGAGTGCACTGGCAGAAGTAATTTCCACCTATAAAAAGATGTCACTTAGGAGGAAAAGTTCCTATTAATTCAAAATTTTTTCTGTTGTCCCGGTTACTTTTGCTGAAAAGTGAAAGTCAGTGCCATCTTCATCCAAGAGAAATAGGGTTTTTGACTGTAATACTGAAAAGAATATATAAAATATGCATGGTAGTCAGGAACACTTGTTTCTCAGGAACTGTGTCTCTCTCCAGTCACAAGGCCAATGTTTGGTTGCTAAGTTTTAGCATCCATTTTCTTCTTTCCCTGCCATCATTTCCTCCTCCATTAATTACCATGTTCAATGGAATCCTAGCACATTTTTTTAAGAGACACGTAAAATTTCTGCAGGCTGGCCAAGCACCTGAAGAATAGTAGAGAAGGAACTTAAACCTGGGTCCTCTGTATAACAGTTGGATTGCCTGACATGAAGGTTATCAGCTATTCCCTTTCTTCCTTCTCATAAGGAAAGTGCTGATTTGGTCCTATGGTATAAGAAGAAAAATAACTGAAATCTTGTAAAATTTTATGGGATAGAGAAAATGTTGTGCCTCATTTTAACACTGATTAATTCTACCCATTCAATATTAAGTGGTTTATTTTTCATTCAATAACCTTCACATGATTATCACAAATTTATTCTTATATCATTCTTGAAAAAAAAAAATCCAGTACTCGCTGTAGCCATTTGTGACATGCTTTTTTCATGTGTTAGATCAAGATTATTGCTCATTAGGGAAGAGAAATGTTAATTTGAAATCTGTCTGCTCCAGAGCAACAGTGTCTCTAGGAGACACCTGCAGAGTCCTTCAAACCTTATTCCATAACATGTGCAAGTTTTGTTCTGAATGTAGATATGAATATACCTTGGGTATTATTTACTGAATGAAGCTCTACACTCATTACATGTCATTTGAACTACATTTATTTAAAAGAGGACCAGTAAATTTCCTGCACAAAAGAATACACCTCCATATTTCAAGCTTTCATAAATTTAACTTCAGTTACAAAGTAGAAAATATAGTTCTTATTTGAAATAAATGGACTATTGTTAGTTTTAAAAAAAATCCATTTATCCTTTCATATTGTTCCTCTTTATCTTGGTTGATTTCTTTTTTTTAAGTTCTGTACATCCTCTTCATAATCCTACTGGAATTCCACTGCTACTGCATTTACAGCCATAGCACACTTGCAGAATTCCAAAAGGTCTATTTTCTTCCATTTAATGTAGCAAAAAGAAATCTTGCCTGAATATAAAACATATCTGTTTTGATTATGCAAACTGTTGTGTGTAATTTTGCATCTTCTTTTTATATCATGTCCATTGAATCCATTTTAAAGGGAAATCATTTTCTAGACTAAAATGTTATCCTAAGAGCAGCTCCACTTTTGCTGACATGATTATGATTAGGAAATGTAGATCACTGCATATGAATACATTTGAAAAGAATTTTCATATCTAAACTCTACAAGAGAACAAAATAGACCACAAATAAATAATCAAGCAGCTTTTATAAGTTTAAAAATAAGTCATGTATTTCAAATTTTTTTTAAAAAAGTAACCAGTTTGATCTGAACAAAAACATATCTAATTTATAGCAGAGAGAATCCAGCAACATCATTTTTTAATTGGGTAGTAGAAGTGTTGAGGTGACAGGGCTGAGAACAGGTAAATCATCTAGGAATAGAAATGCTCTAAGACAGAAAGCCAGCTGGTGTAGTGCTTCCTTTGTGTCAGTGATCCATGCTGCATTCTGTAATAGGAACTGTTCAGACAGTCTGTTGCACAGCTGTTCTTCCTTAGAAACAAACAGCCAGGTCTGTTCGTGGTATCACTCTGCAGGTATTATAATGACAGTAGGGTTTTTTGGTTTGGGTTATTTGATTTTATTTTATTTGAAAGTGGTATTCAACTTTTTGAGGAGTAGCTTGACAAGGACATAAATTAACGTTTCTTTATGTCACCGTTCATGCTGGATTAAGTCTGCATAATATGTCTATAGCAGGGAAATGTTAGAGGATGTCTATTTTTTAATATGTTTTTAAATGTTTCTATGATTTGTGTATATGGGAGGATTGTTTTGGTGGTAAATATTATCTAATATTAGAAATAATGCTAAAGCACCTGCACTTTGATGACTTTATCTGAAGTTTCATTTTCACAGCCCAGATTTGGTTTCTTCTCCATCACTTACTGCTGCAGTGGTGCAAGGAGATAGAGAAATCTCAAAAGACATGTTGTGTTTTTCAAACTTACCAAGCATATCCAGAAGAAGAAGATGCTCGTAGGGTAACTCTATTCTCTTACTCTTCCTGTGCCTAAGACTGATCTGGATTATGGACTGCCAGTTATTAAGGCAGGTTTAGTCCAGCAGTCCAAATATTTTTAAGAAAATTGGCAATGCTCTACACTCTAAACACTGTGAAGTTATTTTCCTCCAAAGCATAGAATCAAATCATAAAGAATCATAAATATTTTTAAAGTCACAAATGAACTGTGTCACACCACTAATTAGCTGATTATTTTAAAAACAAACACAAAATTAATTATGCCTGCTAGTGAGAGGGGTTTTTTTTCCCCCCGTGTAGTCCTTATGGAAGGAATCTGGAGAAACAAATTGTGATGATATTCAATAATGGTATTCTGGGACTGGGTTGACACACAGTCATAGCTGTGTATAAAATAAAGCTTAAAGTCATACTGAGATTTTAGTCTATGCTGGAGATGAAATAGGAACGTGTTGAGTTGAAATACAAGGTGGCATGGGTGATACTGGGCTTGAAATTCTCTGGTGAAAGAAATGACTGAAAGAAGTCATGGAGTAGAGACACTACAGATGCTATTACCAGCATCTACCATCTACCAGTGTTAATCCACAACTAGGCAAAGTTGCTGCTTGCTGTAATGCTTGTTTCTTGGCTTCCACACCACTAATGCAGACAGGATGTCTTCTCCGCCATCCTTTTGCCTCATCACTTTCAGACAAACAGAGTGATTGTGTGGTCTCTGTGCTAGACTTGTGCCAGAAGCACCACTAAGTGGAGGCCACTGCTCCTTTTGTCTAGTGCTCAGTAAGGTAGGAAATAGAGCTGCCACAATCTCAGCCAGTTAAATTGCAGGTGTTAGAACAAACTAGAAGAGTTGCTGGTACAAGCTGACACAGGATTGTCTGTCCTTATCCCTCCTACCCCAGGGGTAACTTGTTGAATATTCTCTTTTTGAGTGCTAGAATTTATACCAAAGTACAGATTGGTGTTTGGATCCAAATTTTGGGGCTCAGTACTATGCAGACAGGAAAAAATTTCTTAGGAGAAATGACAGAAAAGCATAGTTGCAATTTTACTGCAAAACTTTCAATCTCCAACTCCAGGTGGTATGTACGTGTGAGAGCCAGTGAGCATGCACCCCACTTCTGTTCCCCTGATAGGTCCCTGCCCCTTTCCAGACTCTGGTCCAGAAAGCTCCTCCCTCCCCATTCTCCCACTGACCCTGTCGCCTTGTCCCAGTAGGGCAATCTCAGTTTCCCTATTGGTTCCCTTACCCCAGCCCCTCCTATGTACTTCCCCTGTGCCCCCAGACCATTGGTCCCTGATGTGCTCCCCGCCCCCGTATAAAACCTAGCCGCTTGCTTGTTCAGAGGTCTTTACTTCTGGCCCCTTTGCCAGGTAGTTTGAATAAGTGTACTCTGCGGAACCCCGTGCAAAGACCCTTCCTGTCTCTTTGCCGCTGCTTTGTCACAGAAGCCAGCCGGGGCGTGAGCGACCCCGGCCACCGACTAACGACATGTATGCATGTTCCTGATTTCACTGAGCTACACTATGCGTACATCCAAAGTAACTCAGGATCTAGATCTAGGAACCTCAGGGAATTCATGATCAACAAATTCAAAATGTGGGATTTAGCAGGACTCAGTTATTTTTATAGCAATTTTCCTTGCAAACATTTTAATTAAAACTAGATTGCTGTTTGTGAAAAAGTTGGAGGCTTTGAAGAATCAGTTCTATGATCAAAATAGACAGCTGTTAGGTACGCCAACATAAAAAGAAGCCTCTTATACTATTGTATTTATTATGATAAAATTTTTGGCAGAAACAGGACAACAAGGATACAATATCTCACATAGTGACAGTGCTAAATTATCATTAGCCAGATAGGAGAAATCATTATTGTTACTTTCAGAAGTGAGAAATTAGGGATTTAATCCAAAATCAGCTTGAGCATGGAAAACACTATTGCAATAAGCACGTAGAAAGGAACTTAAGATAGAAAGTACCAGAGTGACACTGATGGTTTTACAGATTCAGTCAAAACAATCTATAATATTAGGGAAGTTTTGAAAGGTCATGAAGGAAGAGGAAAAGGTGGTTATTTCTTTCTGTTTTAAGAAGGAAGTATTGATGGATAGAATTAATTATTTTTCTTTCCCAAGCTGCCTGCAGAAGTACCATTGTTTTAAACCAACAAGCTGATCATCAAGCTAGTCAAAGGAGATAACTAAAAATGTTAGGATGCTGATATGTAAGGAGAATGTTTATCTCAAGAGGCTTCTGATAGTTTAGAATGCTTCAGTTTATCTGCTATATGCCAGTGAATTTAGTAAAAATTGAGAGGGGAATGTGCGAGGCATTATTTTTCTTCCATCCCTGGGTACAAACCATTAAATTCTGTAAAAGGTACAATGCTGTGTTCCCTGTGGGTTTGCTAATTTAGTCTGCTATGGAATACACTCTAAATCCAGTTTCTGTGGCTTTTGCATTGTTTCGATAAATAATAGTGATCCCATATAAGACAGGTAAAAACTGTATTGCTTTCTTCTCTATTTTTAACCTTTCATACATGTTTCATACAATTATTAGGACCTGACCTAGAATGACACAGGAATTATATGAACTGTTTTCTATCAGCCACAGGGTCATAGTAATGAATACTGAAATATATTTGGAACTAAAAGTTCTGTGTTTATTAAGTTAACTTCACGGTTGACTGGAGGTAGATAAAGACCATTACTTTTCTCTCTCAATACTCTGGGAATTTTCTTAACATATTTATCAAGAATTAAATGATTCTGAGGGTAATTTTGATAGATGCTGTCATTTTTCATTTATTGTGTATTTGATTTATCATATGTAATGCCAAATAGAAAGTAAAAAATCTATAAAAAAATATAATCATCTAATAGGTGATTTAATTAGTGCATGTATGTAGAAAATGTAATCTGTGGTAATTATCTATAATTATGTTTTCCTTGCAATTTAAAATAACTTGTCTTTTTCAGTAGGGAACAACCCTCTTTTTCACTTTTCACCACCTTCCATAACATTGATTGCCTTTTTGTCAAGAAAGAATGAACCACTTGAACGAGAAGAAATATCAAGGAGTTAGTAACTAGTTATAGTTATTCGGGGACAGAAATACTTTAGATGGAAGTCAAATGGGTTATTTAATCAATGGCTATCAAATAAAACAACAAGGTAAATTATTAAAGAAAATCTTCCCTACACTGAGATCTACTGCATCATTCAGAAGTCTCCTGTAGGAAAATGGCAGAATCTTTTGCGTTTAATTTGTAACGTATATCTGGTGCTCCTGTTCATGAATCTGCTCTCTGTCAGAGATGACAGTGGAAATGGAATGAAGACATAGGAGAAGAATTAACTTGGACTTGTATTGAGGAGACTTACAAGGCACTTGTGAGGAGAATTTGCAAGGCTAGTAGGGCACAAATGTAGATAGATCTATGAGCAGAATCTACAGAGGGGTAGCAAAACTAGGTTGAAACCTTGCATATATCTGAGCATAATAACACACTAGCACAGATAGCAAAGAATTATTAAAATTCTGATAGGAATATGTGAGAAATTATTAAAATATGAAGTGGCCTGTCCAACAATAGCCAAAAAAGCCTGCATAAGCATTTAGAAATAGATACCCCAATTCCTGCATTCACAGATATGTGGATTCTAGAACTTGCTATTTGTCCTATTTGTCCATCAGTGTAAGATGTAACCAAAGCATGTATTCTATTATCACCTTCACAAGCTGTTAGAGCAGGTGGGGCAATGTTCGTTATCTCCCACCATGACTCATATCTGATAACACCCTCTGGGAGCTATCTCTATTTAATGGGCAGTCAAGGACCCACCTCATGACTCACAGAATTACCCCATCCCATTGTGAGATGGTCTGCCCAGGGGGGAGGAGCCAAGCATTCCCACCTGGACGTAATCTGGGGTTTGGAACAGCACGAACAGCCCTTACCTACTGGATTTCCAGAGGATGAGAGCTATTGCTGGCCATTCAGGTGAAGACTGGACCCTTCTATGGCATCACCATTTCAATCAGACCATTTCATCCGGACTGCTACCACCACCCTGACTAACAGGGTGTCAGGTTGTATCCTGCCTCTGTCAGTGTTCATGTACTATTGCATTTATTTTAATTTTCCTGTTAAATTATAATTCTGACTTGCCATCTCCCACTGGTTTGTTTTCAAACTAGTACACTATTGAATTCCTATAGTGATGGAAATGTAAAAAATTCAGTATTAGACTAAAAAGATGGAATATCAACATTTCAGTAGGTTTCAATTTAAAGTTTTGTATTGAACAGTTTATTTATGCGTTCCCATTTCAGCCTCAGACAATCAAAAATATTCCACCTGAGTTTTCTTGGGTAATAAAAGACTTTTGTTTTCCATATAACATACAAATTCTCTGCCCTCTGATACTGCCAGAGTCCTTTATTTGAGCCGATACCTACAGTGGGTCTCTAAGCTTTTGAGGCTTTTAGCCAGTCTGAAAGACATGAATATAAAATAGTTTCCATAAGACAACTTGTTAACAGTGAAATTAAACAAATACAAAAAACTGTTTGAACAAATAGTTACAAAAAATGAAATCATTTCAAAACCAAATAGTTTAATTATGTGTTTCCTGATCGGAGACAAATATCTGGGATTTGATTCTGTTTCTGAAAGTTGCATGATTTTCACTTTAAAAATCTGATTAGGGTGAAAATGTATTTTGTCTCCCTCTGACTGGATTGAACAGATATTCTGCTTCAATGACTAAGTTCTTGACTTGTGCTTGATACAAATGGAGAATTTGTTGGGCATCTACTTCTAGTGGCATAGTACACAGTTAAGGATGAAGAGGTAAAGATAATAATGCAAATGCCAGAGAAGCAGCTTGAGATTTAATTTTGAATGTGCTAGAGATATTATCAAGATAATACAGTTGAGAATAAAGGCAAGAAGTTTCTTTTAAATGTTGGATGAGAAAAGTTATGGCAATAATGAATAACATATAGTTTACTCTTAAAAGTAGCTTAGATCACAATAAATTAGGAATAGTATGAACTGTCTCAGAGTAAACCAGGGTGTTCATAGGTATAATGAGAAACTGGGCCAGTGAACATCTGCATGGCTTCATTTACCTCTGTCAGCCAAGAATCAGTAGTCAATGAGAACGGAATGTCAAGACCAGATAATTTTAAAGTGTTTCAATGACTACACTGAGAAAATACTCAGCAAATTGTCATAGCCATATGGTCAATGATCTATACTGGGGGTTCTCCTCCCTCTGTTTCTGAAGACCCAAGAGAGGGGCCATGGCAGGGCATGTCTAACACCAGTTCTTCACTCTGGCCTCTTTCTTGGCATAGTTTTTAGATGGCGTTACTCAAACTGATGCCTGAAGTGGCTACCTAGAAACAGAGGCTAGACAGGAGTAAGGGAATAAAGGTAGGTATTTATTTGAAGGCCTTCAAAGATACACCCTGGGGAGCCAGAGGCTACTCCAAAATGGACCGCAAGTCACGAGTTCTTCACACTCTTATAGGTTTGGTCCATTTGCATATCAGCATAAATTCACCAATTAAAACTTTAGCTAATGGTGTAATTTCTCCAAGCTTACCCGCCTTCTCAAGATGTTGGTTTACACATTTTGGGCCTAGGACAGTCTGGGTGTCCTTGGAGAGCAAACCTAGAAAGGTTATGTCTATCTTAGCATGAGAGAGAGCAGCTAACAGGCTATGAGAAACTTCAGAGTTACTTACTAAGCAGTACAGAATTTGAAAAATACAAGATTTAAAACCTAAGGCATCAAAGCCATGGCTTCCTTTCTTTCCAACACTTTTTGCAGCATAAAAGTGAGATTAAGACTTCTACAAAGTCTTTTTCTGAAGAATTTGCAACTTTTTTTAAAGAAGAGACCTAAGGGAAAGGGGTTGGGTGGGTGAAGTGTCCTTAGAATAGGCCTTTGCCAGAACTAGTTCTTATGCAACAGGCATAGGTGACTGCTATCATATATGAGTAAATGCAGCTTGAAGTGTAACTCAGTTGTTTATATTGATTGGGATGTCTCTTTCCCAATATTAAGTAGCAGAATATTTTATCTGATGCTAATTTACGGTTAGTTAATATTTTATGCAGACAACATATCTTATCTGTATTATTGCCAAAAAAGTGTTATATTCTAACAGTTGGCTTTTAAGGAAAATAGGAACCTGACTTTGGAAGATGTAGGACAGATTTAGAAACTTTGTAATAGTGAAAGATTGTAAAAGCTGCAGAGGGATGTTTCAATTTGACATCCAAAACTCTGCATAGGTGATTGAGAGCCATGTTAAATAACACTGCTTCTAAAAAGATGGCTTCGATCATTGTAGAAAAGACTGGTGCATGAAATTCACACTAGAAGCATTGAAGATTTTTAAAAAATTATTAATTCCTATTTTTCATGTTATTTGGTCATGACATCCTGAGATGTCCGGAACAGCAATTCAGTAAGTGTAGTGGGCTGAGCCTGGCTGAATGCCAGGCATCCACCAAAGCTACTCTCTCATTCCTCTTCTCAGCTGGACAGGGAAGAAAAAATATAACAAAGGTTCATAGCTTGAGATAAGATCTGGAAGAGAGATCACTCATCAAATACTGTCATGGGGAAAAACAGACTCAGCTTGGGGATATCAACTGAATTTTACTACTGACAAAATCAGAGCAGGATAATGAGAAGCAAAATAAATCTTAAAAAATACCTCTCCCTCACCCCTCCCTTCTTCCCAAGCTCTTCCTCCTCCACCAGCAGCACAGGGAGATGGGGAGTAGGGGTTACAGTCAGTTCATCACTCATTGTTCCTGCTTCTGCTCAGGAAGAGGAGTCCTTCCCCTGCTCCAGTGTGGGGTTCCTCCCATAGGTGACAGTCTTCCAGGAACTTCTTCAACATGAGTCCATCCCACGGGCAGCAGTTCTCCACCAACTGCTGCAATGTGGGTCACTCTTCCATGGGGTGCAGTCATTCAGGCACAGCCTGCTCGAGCGTGAGCCCCCCCACAGGGTCACAAGTCTTACCAGGCCACCTGTTCCAGGGTGGGCTCCTCTCTCCACAGGTCGGCAGGTCTGCCAAAAGCCTGCACCAGCACAGGTTTCCCCTGGGTTTGCAACCTTCTCTTGGGCATCCACCTGCTCCAGTGTGGGTCTCCTCCATGGGCTGCAGGTGGATCTCTGCATCCCTGTGGGCCTCCATGGGCCGCAGGGGCACAGCTGCTTCATTGTGGTCTTCACCAGAGGCTGCAGTGGAATCTCAGCTCTGGAGCCAGAAGCCCCTCCTTCCCATCTTTTTCTACTGACTTTGGTGTCTGCAGAGCTGTTTCTCTCACATATTCTCACCCTGCTCTTCTCTGGCAGCAATTATATCTGCACAATAACTTTTTTTTCTTTCTTTCTTAAATATGCTATCACGGAGATGTTACCATCATTTCTAATTGGCCCAGCCTTGCCTGGCAGGGGGTCTATCCTCTAGCCACCCGGCACTGGCTCTGCAGGACATGAGGGAAGCTTCTGGCTGCTTCTCACAGAAGCCACCCTTGTAGCTCCCTCTGGTACCAAAACCTGGCCATGCAAACCCAACACATTAAGGTTTAGAAATACTATTCATTTCTAGCCTGAATTTAGTTAGGGCTAGCTTATATCTGATTTCTCTTTTGCCAACATCACTTAAATAGTTCATCCTTTCCCCTGACAGCTGAAGAATTTACAGATAAAAATTATTTTCTTTTTAACTTTTACTTTGCTTTGTTAGACAAACCAACAAGGTCTTTCTCTTTAGAAAAGATCAGCTCACCAGTCACCTGTTCATCCTGCTGGTGTCTCCTTGCTCCTTTTCACTTTGAATTTACCTTTTCTGGGAATTGGTGTCCAGAATTATAAATGTGTTTCACATGAGATTTTATATATGTGTATATATTTATTTATACTAATTGCATTGCCCAAATTAGTAGAAATGAGGTCAGACTCATGTTTTGCATGGAGGGACAGAGATTATGAAACTCAAATATCAAACAAAAATTGTTTCTTCCTTTTATATATTTCTGTCATTATATATGAGAAACAGAATCACACCAAAGAAAACATATTAATTTACTGTGTTATCCCTGTTCACTGAATTTCTCCCTAGCTACTTTGAGGTGCTTTTTTTCTTGCTTTTGGGCTATGAATATCCATGAGTGTTTGATATTTTATTTCTAAAATATCAGTTCAGTTCCCTGTAAATTTTCAATATTGTGCAGCTCATGTAATTGCATATAACAATAAATCATGCCCCTTTATCATACCACTTATTCCTACTCGTTGAATATATAACTGTCATGAAACAACTATGCCATCATATTTCAGTTTCAGTAAAAAAATCTTATTTTATTGTGGCTTTCACTCATTTCCAGATGTCCTCCCTTCCTTGAAAGAGACAAGTCTGGGCGATGCCAGATTAAGATGAAATATCATCATCGCAACATATTAATTTTTCTTCTAAGATCTTAAAATAGCTTTCTTATGCTTTTGCTGGAACATTTTTCATCTTGCTTCAAGGGGAAAAACACGGGTAAGAAAATCAACATCATAACTTCAAATTGAGTGGTATATCCTCAAAATGTGGGCTGCAAATTTAACTGCAGTGGCACAAACACTGTGCAGAAATAAACAAATACATCCTGTTATACTGGAGAAACATGTCCTTTTGGAGTCTGCACCCTTTATACATAAGTAACAAGATGAATGTAAATAAGTAATATTTTCTAGGCATACTTATGAGATATATGCAAATAAGATAAAAATGCAAACTCCTCTTGTGCACATTTGAGCACTATATACTTTTGTGAATAGGATGTATAATTTTTAAATTCTTAAGAGATATATCAGCACAAATTTTGCTTGGAAAAAGAGCTTATAAAAAACACTCATCTTGTGATCACTGAAGTTATTTTCGCTAGTCTAGTATCTGACAGTATCTACTTGTCTTAGTTCAAATGAGAGAACAGTGTTAGACTAATAACACATATGGTATGAAGTTTTACAAGGTAACTATAGAGACATTTTCAAACAATCTAAAATGCAAATAGAATATCAGTGCTATGTTGTACAGGAAGCTTTTAGGATATATGAATGCATCTGTAATTATATTTTGTTCTTGTGAAATACTTTATTAAAAAAAGCACTTCACAGTGGGATTACAATTTTGACATAATCGAAAAAGAAGGAATTGAAAAGTGTTTGTATTTTCTGGTGCTTTCATTATCAGTCAAGATAACAGTGTGTTAGTGAAACACTACCAAGAGAACAATCAAGTGTGAGAAAGTGAACAAAAAAACCTATGTAAAGTCACATTGACAGAGAAACACCAAGTTCTGTCACTCTAGACTTTTTATTTCAATGCTGAAGAATCGAAATAGCTAATTTGGATTTTTATTTATGATTTTTTCTGTCATATGCAGAACATATAACCATTGTAGTTAAAGTCTCTTGAGTCATTTCAGCAGTTCTGTGCTCTGCCCATATCTCTCCCTGTAGGATAGCTCATTTTGTTGGCATAATAACCAGCCTCAGACTTAATCTAAATACAGATGGGATTATTCCAATTATTTTTGTTAGTGAGGAGACTTTTTCATCATTAGCATACTGTAACTTGACGCTATGATGTGTTTCTCAAGATGTAAGTGTGCTTCCTGATATCTCACTGCAGACCAGAAGTCTCATGTTCTTGTGGCTAGTTTTGTCCCTCCTGGCCTCACTGGGGTCTTCACCTGGCCTGTGCAGTTGAAAAAGGAGGGCTGAGAAATTAATGTGGTCCAACCTCCCAGTTTAAGCATTTGCCATTTTTGTGTGTGTAGAGTAATTCACAATTAACTTTTTGTGGTCCAGTGCAGGTACAAGCATTTACTCATGACAGCCGAAGCAAACAACATGATTGAAAATGTTTATAGAAGACAGAAATACTGAAATGGAGGGAAGAAAGCATATGTCATTTGCTTACACTAAGGATACATGAGGTGCATTGCTCTCTTTCACTTACCCAGCCAATTTTATGTTCTTCCTGAAAATGTGGCATTCAGGGCCATGGAGAGAAAAACTTCTCTGTGAGAAAGCTGCTGTCTGAGATTTCCATCAGAGAATGCTTTCAGGTGCACTCCCAAGGAGCCACCTTCAGAGGTATATTCATGTTCTTGGGCTCAATTTCTGTGAGACATGATGTTTAACTGCTCACAACCTCTGAAAGTGGCAGAAAGAGGGAGAAAAGTATGAGAGGATAGGAAAATACTGCTTTTTTTCTTTTGGCAGCAGTAATCTGTTATGTCAAGATAACTACCTTTGAGATGGAAATCTAGTTCCTCAGCACCCTGAGACAGCCACATTTGGGAAGAGTATACTTGCTTGTACAGTTCATCTGCTTTTTGAAGTACTACTATGATTCCAAAAAGTTTTAAAATTTTTTTCTAGAATACCACAACTATTAAAAAAAATGAATAATTCAGTAAAATTTCGTATGTAATAATAAAACCAATGACAAGAAAAATTATTAGCAAGTTGTGAGTGCAGGGGATTTTATGTGCCCTGAAATTTTACATTAAACTTAGGCCTACAACACTCACATTGTACCAAATATCTTTTTCCTTGATAGTCTGAAATTTTAGCATGCAGACACAAAGATTCATTCACCTCAAGAGTTTGCTAGACTCAATCCAGATGTTGTGTTATGGGAGGCAAGAATGGGTGTAATGCTGAAATTACAGAACCATGTATGTAAATGACTGGAATCTGTTATATGAAGACAAAGTCCATTCTGTGCTACAGTGAGGAACCTCGCTTGCTATCACTGAGTTCACGTCTTTGCCATGACTGTCCAGTGTCTCTTGCCTTTCCCTCTCTGTAAATGATATCCTCTCACCCACCTACCCATGCGCCTGGCCCAGAGATACACGTTCCATCCACTGCTTTGAGCTAGGGCGTTGGTTAAAAGCCCATCCAGGATGCACACCCTGCTTTTTCCAGCAGTATACATTGCTGTTAAATAGTTAGCCTGCTAGAAAAGATGCTCTGCAGGCTGCACGACGTCCTTGAGCCGTATGTTGTGCAGGTCTGTTCTCCAACTCAATTTTGTTTGTTTCTCTGTGTGTCAGTGGTAGGATATGGAACTGTGATCTCTTTTCTTATTTAAATATATTAATGTATTTCAAAGGCAGAGGGCTTTTAAAAGTCATTATTTCATCGGTATGTTATCACTTATTTTTAATATGAATTTTTATATATGGTAGTTAGTCATCTCAGAGTAAACAACAGATGTATACACCTATATTATGGTTTAACACTGACATTACTATTAAACAATAATAAGAAAACATGTCAGAAACTTTAATGATTAATAAATGTGACAAGAAGAAACACTCAAAGTTCAGTTCTGCTTTCAAAAAAATGACTGAAAAAGACACGTACTTCTTTTCAGGACATTCTAAAATGCCAGAATTCCTGATCAGACAAATCTATATTTGGTGCTATATATGAAAACTTATTTAGCACAGATTTGATTTTTATCACTATTTTCCCCTAGACCATGCTTTCCCCTGCTTCTGGGGTAAACGAGGGAAAAAAAAGAAAAAGTTATTCCTATAGTGCAGCAGCTCCAGCTACAATAAGTGTGTAGATTTAGTCCTGAATAAAAAGAAAGGTTTGTTAACACTTGAAACCAGATTTTCTTTGCACTCTAGGAGTTTTACACCTCGCTATTGCTCACACCAATTTACAGCATTACCTGTGAGGTATCAAACATGACTTGTTACCTCTGCTAAAGAAGTTGAGTCAGTTCAGCCCTTGTCAGTAAAAACACAGCAAATCAGTAACTCCAATAAGGAGAAAGTAGCAGTAACTTAGGAAACAAGTGAGAGAATAGAGTTGGTGTGGATGACTGCAGCACCTTCTAAGAAACTGGTGCAGGGCCAGAGGACCGATCTGATCATCTCAGGATATTAAGAGACAACTACTGAAGCTTAACATATAAATAAAATTAATGTATTTCAAACATGGGCATACTGCATGGCATAAGTTTTGTAGGAGAAAATCAAGGCCATCATCCATCAGAATGGAAGTAATTTTTTATAGCTGGTTGGAGATGATGGAAAACATTCCATAAATTATTGTGTGGTAGCTTACTGTCAACAAGATAGTCATGAGCACTTATGACCTGAATTGTTTAATTGTGTGTGTCAATCCACTGGGCAGCATGATTTAATACTTTCCAACATGATTGCTTTTTGTTCTCTGTAATCTCTAACAAAACTGTGATTTTTAATTTGACTATCTGGGCAGGGATAACTCAGCAAAGAAGTAACTTTTTTATAACTGCACATTAGAGGGATAACACTGAATCAGTATTTTTAAAAGTTCTATCTCTAGGTATATAAATATACACAACATTGGATTTATTGAGAAAGATTATTGCAAAGTATTGTAGGACTGTAGAGGCATAAAAATCTCAAGTCCTGTTGATCAACTAGATGACATGTTTTATTCACTATAAGCAAGAAAAAAAGTTTACTTTTCCCTTTGCAACTAACAAACCACAACAGAGTAAGAGTAACTGGCCTTAAGAAGGAGATAGCAGGGAACCCTAGCTATGGAAAGATGAAAAACACTTTATCAGCAATGTGAGGTGTTACGAACTATTTTCCTGTCATCTACTCCACATTTGTATTCTCTCTGAGTGGTACAATGCAGCATAAAAGTGTGTTGCAGGCAATTCTTGCAGAGTATGAGAAACGTAAGTTCAGAGGGTAACTCGTTCATCTGCACACACCCTTAATGCCTCTCAAGTTGTCCAAGTGAGGGATGCTTACAGATAAGACAAAACGATTATGTAAAAGCAAGTCCTATCACATCTGCAGCTGACTGCAGAAAACTTGCAGCCTGGAGCAAGGTTTAGCATCCATTTAGAATGAGACTACACCACAGAGATATATATTTTCAGTAACTCCATCTATGTTTCGTGTTCTTAAACACTCTGTATTTTGTGAATTTTTAATATAACTCTCTTCCTCACTAATGGTTTTCCCCCATATGGCAGCTTCCACAGATTCCAGGTTCCTAAAGCACAAGAAAGGTTTTAGAATTATATCCTACATCATGTATCGATACATTAAAACTACTTATTAGATGAATGAGGAAAAATGCTATTATAAAATGCAATTTCAAATCTTGCTTAAGCCTGTCAAGAAGGAAAAATAATTCCCTGTTGAAAGTGTAAGAACCACACCAATCTCACTACTTTGTTGTTAATTTTCAGCATGTTCTTTTATCTGCTTCCAGTTTTGGTTTAAAATACATTCACAGAATAAAAGATCATCCTTTTGTTCTGAATGAAATTTGTACAATTTGGTAATTAGACTGTAAGGCACTTCAGCTTTGTGTCTTTACTCTTGTGATCACTTATCAATCCCCTGCTTCAGTCTGGTAATGTTTATGATGGAACAATGAAGTGTCATTCTACCTTAAACACTAGATACAATAGTACCACTAGCAAATGGATGTGATAGTTCTACTAGTGAGTAAATAACCACTGTCAGAAAAGTGCACAGCTCTTACCCGGAGGATGTGCAAGAAATAATTTAGAAAGTGTCAAATCAGTGTTCAGTACTTGGCTCAGTATTTTTTACCTTATTCATCAATGCCTTGGGTGAAGGTGCAGATCCCTCCTCAGCAAGTTCACTGGTAACACCAAGCTGGGAGGAGTGGCTGATACCCCACAGGGCTGTGCAGCCCTGCAGAAGAACCTCTACAGGGTGGAGAGATGGGCAGAGAAGGACCTTCTGAAATTCAACAAAGGCAAATGCAGGGTCCTGCACCTGGGGAGGAATAACCCCATGGACCAGCACAGGCTGAAGGCTGACCTGCTGGAAAGGAGCTCTGAGGAGAAGGACCTGGGGGGGTCCTGGTGCACAACAAGCTGTCCATGAGCCAGCAGTGTGCCCTGGTGGGCCAGCAAAGCCTGGGGTGCATTGGGAAGAGCATTGCCAGCCAGTAGAAGAGGTGGTTCAGCCCGTCTATTCAGCCCCGTTGAGGCAACATCTAGAGTGCTGTGTCCAGTGCTGGGGTCTTCAGTACAAGAGAGACATGGAGCTCCTGGAGTGGGTCCAGTGGAGGCTATAAAGATAATTAAAATACTGGAGCATCTCTCTTATGAGAGTACGCTAAGGCAGCTGGGCCTGTTCAGCCTCAAGAAGAGACAACTGAGAGGGGACCTTATAAAATTATATCAGTAGATGAAGGGAGGGTGGCAAGAGAATGGATGCAGGCTCTTCTTGGTGGTGCCAAGCAATAGGACAAGAGGCAACGGGCAGAAGCTGATGCACAAGAAGTTCTGTGTGAATGCGAGGAAGAACTTCTTTCTTGTGCGAGTGGAGTCTCCAGCACTGGAGATATTTGAGATCCATCTGGATGCAATCCTGTGCCATGTACTCCAAGCTGTCCCTTCTGGAGCAGGGAGGTTGGTCCAGATGACCCACAGTGGTCCCTTCCAGCCCATTCTGTGATTCTGTCATTTTGTGAAATCAAATGAACATTGCCAAGAGAGGGATGATACCATGAAGTCATCCTTGTTCAATTTTAATCTGTTGTTATAACATTTTCCATTAATCGTTGAAAAGCTTTCAATTCTCCTTCACCTGAGTACTTAACAACTAACTGGCAAAGAGCAGGTCTTAAACTTACTGGATTTGAGCTGCAAGTGACCAAAGGACTTAGGAGAATTGTGCTGTGTAAGTTTAGGTTGATTTAAAATTGTGAAAGGAGTTTCCAAGATGATAAAGAATCTTTTAACTTTTGTATGCGGAGTGTGAACAAAGACTACTAAAGGCCATAGGAAGTTAGAATCTTTTCTGGCAAGCTATTTTTAAATCAACATGGACAGTATATTTCAAACTGAGACTGTAAAATTTGTTTTACGATACTCTAGGCATTTCATACCATTTCTATATTTCTAAAAATGTCTATTTTCATGCGACACTATATATAAAGAAATATATGCAGCTGGTTTACATATGCCTATGCAGGTAATCCCAAGAAATTTATGGGTTTTGTATGACAGTGTACATTATTAGAAAAGCTAATTACAATCTAGAAGTATATTTGAAGCCAGGGAAACTACCAACATAAAGGAAGTTAAAGTATAAAGTGATGGCAGTAATATATATATATATATATATATATATGTGATATTTATGAAATACTGATTTCTACTACTAAAAGAGCACTGGATACTTTATAAATTTTTTTCCAAAATGGATGGTAAGGGTGTTGATGGCATTGGTAAAGATGATTGTCCCATTTAGGAATGTTTTTCCAGAAAGAACATTGCTGTGGTAGTCAGGCCCGCTCAGTGAGGTACAGACAGGATAAAATTCAGTTCACCTAACTTTAGCAGCCTAGGAGATGGCTGCATATTCCAACCTAAGGGTGGCCACCCTCTGTGATGAACACCTTCAGAAGGCAGCTGACACCTCCTTTCTCAGAAAGCTGGGGAATTACCCTTCTGGAGGTGGTTCTTCCATTGACTACAGGAAAAGCTTAGAAGATTTATGCAAACAAGATCCTTAATTTTAATATAGAAAATTACGTGAAATAAATATCATCGTCTGACATATGTTTTCCAAAAATAACATAATTATCATCACTAATAGTTTATTAATAGCCCCATTTAAAGCAGTAGAGTGATCCAGGTGTTTTAAGTACAGAGGTGCCTAAATGTTTTGCTGGACCTTGGTTTAAATCTGCATGTTGGGAGCATCTTTTCTCTTTCAGTTGCTGAAGTTTACCAACCCCAGACTGCTTTCAGTAGCTGCCATCCTTAGTTTTCCTGGCTGAGCTGCTGTTGAGATTGCTTTCTAGGCTATTAAAATTAAAATGAGCCAGCATAAATCATTGAAATAATAGATCGTTTCTGCTTGCCTGCTTTGCTAACCAAGTCACTTTGAAATAAATTAGGGAGTGATCACACAAGTAATTTAACCAGTGTATCTGGCAAGGCGGTGTTCTCTGGCAAGAGGATGGCAACAAACAGTTGGGGGTTGGCTGGGGCTGGTAATCTCTTCAGCTGGTCCTGTGGGAGCAGTAATGCAGAAACAATTATACAAAGCTCCCAACTGTATCTTCTTTTGAGGGCCATCATTTGTTTTCATCCAATAGTCTTCAGTCCCCTCCCACGAGCAATAATGCTACAGTTTCCTATTTCTCATGTAAATATAGGCAAAAGGAAGAACTTCATATTCTAAGTAAATAAACCTCGCAGATTATGACACATTTAGACCCATTTGTATTAAGAGTATGCAACTCTAAATCATAAGGAAATAAGTTTGCGGTTTACAGACTGAATTTTTACTGAAGTTTTTTATAGAAAAAGAATGCCTTAGAAATTCAAAATAGTGAGATACTATAGGAGAACTCCTGGAGTTGACATAGACTCAGAAAAAGAAAACAAAAACAAAAAGAGAAAATGCTTTACCACTTTTTTTTTTTTTTTTTTGGTCAAAGTCATCTTGGATGTTGATGAGTTAAAAAAAAAGAGTCTATTTCTTTTTAATTCCTGAGATATAACATGGTTAAATACTGCCACTTATTCATTAAATTGTGTGTCAATGAGTCTATTCCTGGGAAACTTGTTCAAAAAAGGAAATCTCTACAGTTTCTCTGTTGGTAATGTAGCTATTTGACATTACTCTTATTCTTGAAGGAATCTAATTCTTAGACACAAGGAAGATATTCTGCTGTTTAGCTCTCTTCTGAGCTTCCAAGTGTCATCCTATCTTGTTGCTTTATGAGTTGCATGAACATGATCTTTAGGTGACTTGATAATCTCTAAAGTTTGTAGTTTAAACAATTTTTCTTTAAAACCAGTGTGCTCAGATCTTAAAGTTCATAAGATATCATCTATCAGTTAAGTTTTGCATGTGTAATTCTTTGCATTTTAGATAATTCATACTGTTTTATATAACTGCAGCCTTGGATTTTTTAATAGTGTTTCAATATGCAGTCAAGAGTTACACTTTTTAATGAATAAGTATATTTGCCAGTGTACAAAATGTATTATTAATGCATTAGACATTTTTACAATATGATTGAAATTTTCAGATATTACATATAAATTAGTTTGGCCAATCTCTAAAAGGAATTCTACTTGACGCAGCTGTGAAACTACTTTAGGATGCTAAATCACTTCCACACTTGTGAGGTCCTTAATTGTTTCTTTCATATATTAAAATTGTTCTCATAATTGTCTCTAATCTCACAGAAAATGTGAGCCATCAGTTTCTTCAAACTAATACTAGTTACTTTTGGCTAAATGTTTTTGTCTTGTGAAGAGAGTTTATATAACTTTTTATGATTCTTCTATGATATAAATTTTGCACTATTTCTAATTAATGTGAGCAATCAGAATGCCACACTGTTTTCCCACTGTGGTGACTAGTCTTTGCTAGTAATTGAATGGTAGCCTTAAACAAGGTGAGGTCATGAAGCTTATTTATCTGACACCATGAATTCTATGCCTGTGTAAGAGGGAAAAAGGATGTTTTTTTGCCCTCAGGGTATTAGTCATGGTCCATAGGTCCGTGGGAAAAATGTAGGAAGTCTCAAAAGTTTGTTCCTATTATTTCAAATTTTCTTAGACTCCATTTGAATCCCAAAGTGAATTTTCTATTATTCCTTTGAAGGGTGCATAGGAGGGTACCAACAGTCTTTGAGGAGCAACACCTGCAGTTGCATTCAAAGGCATGACTTTTCCAAGCAGTTTCTGAGCTGCCTGGTATTGTCCCAGGAAGGATAAAGGCCTAGGTTTTTTACCTGACTGGCAGAACATTCCACCACCAATAGAACTCTAAACATTGTTTTAGAAGTAATGAGTCCTGCTGGTTTCATCCTGCAAGACCTTGAAATCCCACAGGGCAATGTGGTTAGAAATAAAACAGAAGGCTGAGGCTTTTAATGAGTTTCCTATCCACAGATGCCATCAAGCTTTTATACTATTCATTTTATTTCTACAGCTTCAACAAAGGAACCCAGAGTTGTGGGCAATACTCTGACAAGTGCATTTCACAAACTCGGCAGAAATCTAGAGTTTAGACAATAAAAGATCATTGAAAGAAGTAAAAGAAAATCAAAATAATTAAAAAAATGAACTTAAATATGGGATACTTTACTTACAAAAAGTGAACATAGTGCAATTCAGACAAGCTAAACTGCTTGGAGCATAGAATGAGGACATGACTACACATTTCCATGGTGTTTACAGAGGTTATGATGACAAAGAAAAGTGAACTGAATAGGGCCAATGAGAGGGCAGTGTATGTTTTGGGGATGTCCTTAAAGCCATACTAAATTGACTATTATCTTCATTGTGTGTGGGTCTAAACTATTTGTAGTCTTCCATACAGTCAGAGAAAATGAATAATTTTAGTGAAGAAGCAGTATATCTCTTATGAGAAGATGAGGAGGAGAGTATCTGTACCTGTATACAAGAACGTAGAATATGCGTGTGTGGGTTTGGGATACATTACATTTTATATTACTATTTCCTCATTTTACCTAAGGAAATAATCTTTTTCACTTCTTTCAGGCCCTTCCTTATAGGAAGATCATGGCCTAGAATAAATGTGGAATAAAGAAATACATGGTCCATGGACCTCCAGTCCAGACTGAATATTATCATGCTGATTGCCCTTGATTCATCCCTAGTAAAATATGGAAGATTTTATGCCTGTAAGATAAACAAACTCAACATGCTGAAATTGTGCCTTTCATCTTATCCTCTCGGCCTCTGTTCAGGTACAAATGAAAATTCTTGTTGATAAGTACATAAATATTTTGTTCTCAGTAGTTTCTTCCTGCAGCTGTCATGAGCAAGTCCATGTTGAATGCTTTTGTGAGGATGGTCCAAACCAATTCAAATGCCAGAAAATACTTTCATTGTAACATGAAAAGGGTTATTTTTTTAAGATTCCCAGTACAATTTTTCAGTCTTTGGAATTTTCACCAAAAGATATAAATCCACTATAAACCAAATATCCATCAATTTGTTTTTGAGACGTGATTGGTTTTTAAATGCGTCAATTTTTGAAAGATCAGTTCTTTATAGATGACGAAACTATTGATGACATAAAAAATAGACATTTCTGAAAACAGTAACAGCATGGACTCCTTGCATATGTGCAATGCACTGTTCTCTAAATTTTAAGATTTGTCTTTGTTTAGTTTTCGTTGATACAAGAAAAGATGCTATCGGTAAAAAACCTGTATGAGTTGTGGAGAGCTATCAGAACAGATTATAAGTATCAGGATCTTTTTCTGTTCAGCATTAAGTTCTGAAAATGGTATTTACTTCATATCTAGATTCATATGTCTGTAATTTCAGCTGTGGACTGCAAACACTGAGTCAGACTCAGCCTATTGACTCTGTCATGGCCAAGTAGGTTGAAATGAAGAGATGAGTTTGAATGCCTCAAACTTCTGCGTACATTCATTCTAAGAATTTTCCAGGGTTCTCAGAAGCACTTAGACAATCAGTATTTACAGCTCCACATTTCAGCACTTCTCAATTCTGAACATCTCTCATTCTGTCTTCTGTTAGTATCTTACACTAATTAGCTGTACAGTGTTTAAATTTTACTATTACTGAAAGGTGACTGTCATTCCATCTTCAAGTTCTTTTTGAAATGTCTCTCTTTTTTCTAATATCATGTGTTTAAATTTAAATAAGTCATGTGTTATTTGTGGTGCTGTCATAAAGACAGCAATGGAAGAATTGGCTTTTGAAGAATATATATTGTATATATGCTGCATAATCATATATGCATACATAGACATACGTACATATACTATATATTGCTATTACCAAACCTCATTTGTACAGAGCAAATTAATGCAGTATTGTAGTGTTTTAGCTTTTTTAATGAAAAACTCCCAGCTGTTTATAAATTAAGCAGCACCTAACATATAATGCTGCCAGTAATGACTAACCTGATATCTGTTGATAATTCCCAATATTCGTTATGTATTGCAGCTTTTAAAATAAAATTGAAATTACTGAATAATCATCTGGCATATTAAATATATAGCTTGCAGCTACACATTCTTACCACACTCCCTAAATCCTTACTCCTATATTTCTCTCTGTAAAGCTTAATTGGCACTTTTAGAATGAAATTTTGGCATTTCTCAAATCTGAACATCTCTGTTAGTATTTTACTAACAATGAGCAAATCATGCAAATCATTGATTGTAGCATCTAGTTTTGTACAAAAGGCTAAAATTAAATTCCAGACCTATAGCTGAATCTACAGCAGCCTATGTGTCTGCTCAGCACTCCAGTTCCTTTAAGTAGGCTCTGGTTTGGTATGAGAACCTTGAGCTCAACATTTGGTTTTGACACTGGTATTTGGCGCACAGACCAATTTTCTAGAAATGTCCATACTGCCTACTATAATTTGATAACGTCCAGAAAAGCTTACTTAATATTTAGTAATGTGAATGAAGACAAATTAGTATTAAAGCAATAATGGTTAAAAAAATGTTCTGCTTTAAGCTTATATGGCTGTTTGTGGTAAAGCCATAAAATTCCTCCTTTGTCTTTCAGTGAACTTCACACTGAAAAAAAAGGAAATAAAATATTAGAGAAGGTAGAATCAATGGTTTCAGAAAAATATGTTGTAAATTATGTTTTTTCTAGTTGAGTGCAAGTTTAAGTTCTAACTAGTATTTTGAACACTTACCATGAGATATCAAGCAGCATGTGCTTTCTATTTATATTGGTTACCAATCTCAATATTCAGAGGAAGAGTGTATAAAGTTAACAAGCAATTATTTGGCAAATTAGTACTCAACAACCCTGAGTAAATAGGAAGTTTGAAACCTATCTGTTATACAGCTACTTTAATTTGCATAGCACACTGGTGTGTTTGCTTTGCAAATACTTTGCAATGAATCATCATTTGTACTATACAGTCCAAAGAAAAGCAATCAAAATTCACAGCAAGACAATGAAATTAATTATAACTGTTGAATTCTGTGGTGGTAATTCCTCCTCATGCAGGAAGATTAATTGCATTGCACTTTCCTTGCACTCCACTAAATGATCTGATGAATGTATAATCATTTACAGATTTTTCAAATGCTGAAAATTGATTACCTTTGATTAGCTCTGATCTGCACAAAGAGCTCTGACAGAGTATCAGTGAAACATTACAACATTACAGACAAAGTAACAAATGATTTAATTACCAGTGTGCTTATTAATGTTAGATTCCCTGCAGTGATCCTGGCAAATCAGGGACCTGTAATAGACCTGTGGGTTTCGCTGAATTCCATTAGGGTTTAAATAATATTTCTCACTATTTCTCAAATCCTTCTTTTCATGGCTTCTTAATAACTCTAATTAATTCTAATTTGCACAAAAATCCATTGCATCTCCATAAACTTTTAATTAGATGTAAAGTAAGATAAGTCACTGCTGTCAGAGACTGGGGAAAATGCAAACTGTGGCTTTATATGCTTCCAAATAAGTTTTTCATTAACAAAAGATATTTCTCTGCAAAGCTTTTTAATGAAAGTTTAGAACTAATTTTGAATTAGGCATGTGTTTCAGCTATACACTTTCAGTTGCAAACATAATAATAGTTGCTTATAGATGAAGCGAGTGGAAAAAACAGGATGGTAAAATGTTTAGCTGACAAAATGGTAAACATAAATTTAATACTTTTTTTATGTATTGCCAATATATACATTCACTCATTTTGTTAATTGTGGTAGATAAAACACTCTGATTAAGCAGCTACACTGTACACTGAAAGACTATTTGAAAATTAAATAGCAAAGGAACACTAGCCCAGTTACAGACCATGCTGAATGTTGTTGGCACAAACAAATCAGGCTTTTCTATGCTTATACTAGTGAACACTTAGATCAGTTCAGATTGGCAGCTTCTGTGGTTTTCCCTGGTTTTATGTCATTATATATGACATTAAATTATTATGAAGCAATGACAATGAAAACCCAGATGATCAGAGAAGTCAAACAGAGCTAAAATTAAGCTCTGTTTCTGCAAGTGTTTCTTAGAGAAAAAAAAACAAATGTAGGTAATTAAAAGCTTGTTTAGCACTGAAGTACTAATACATAGACAACTTATAATAATATTTTTGTATTTCAGTTTTGTAGGAAAGGAGGGACTGTAATACTGCAGGTGTTACTTTGTCATTCGTAATGCACAAGACAGAAAACTTAAAAAATAGAAATATTCAGCCCCCAGTGTGGATGATTACATTTATTACATTCACTGCTGTCAGCAGCTGAAAAGCTATCCATCACACTGAAACAGCGACGAGAGTCAGAAGTCTCTTTTTGTGGAGAAATATTGAAGTCAGATTGTTGATGTCAAAAGTCAAACTCTAGTTCAGCTATCTGTTTTATGAATCTGACTGAGACACATTGTGCCTGTGTTCAAACTGATATCTAGCAGAGCTCATTTTAGCAAATGTGTGATTTAGAAGTCAGAAAAACATTCATACCAGCAAAATATTAAGAGGAAACTGATAGGGCACTCAACTGCTTTTATATTTAAATATCACATCATTCAATAATAATGCATCATTTATTTTTCACTGATGGTTATAAGACTTGCTGTGTATGATACAATGATGTTATCATACTTGCATACAGTAACCGCAAAAATATTTTATGTGCACAAAAGCATTTGAAATCAGGCTGCTTTTACCACACTAATGTAGTTTTTCTGTTGACATGGGTATAAATTTTTTCGGTTTATTTTGGATACACATACACACACATACATACACACATGTGCGTATATGTCTGAGGGATGATACATTCAAGTGGTTTCAAAAGGCAAGCAGAAGACTTACATGGAGGTATACTGACATAAGGATGAAGCAGTGCGCATATAATAGCTGAGTGAGAAAATCCAGTGTAGATATGATGAGAAAAAAAAATAATGTTTTAAACCCTTAGAGTCTGATTACATGTTCACCATTGGAATTATCTGTATTTACCGACCGCAGCTACCACTGTACTTTGCTAGTATAAGAGAGGTTCTTAGAAAAGCAATACTGAATAAAAATATCTAAATGTGATTTCAGCTCTCTAATTCTTCAGGTCTGACTTCTGAAAAAGAGAATAAATCAACTGCTTCTTTTCATTTCATTAGAATTTTTAAAACAGAGTTTTACAAATAATTGGGAGGCAAACAGGTTCCAGATAATAAATTGTATTCCATTAAAAAGCACTAAAAATAAAACAAGAAATGTACTCACAGCTTGGGGAGTACTACTTAATATGAGTATCTTCAGTAGTTTACATTGAATATTTTAAAAGCGTTTCTTAAGGAAGGTGCTTTCTAGCTGAGAGAAAAACGTATGCGCTACACGTTATTGAACTTGCTACCGTCACCGCAGATTTTGTTCTGTTTAACAAAAACAAGCACAGTTTGTGAATTCAAGTCAGGGAGTTCCTTTTATTTTTGCTAATTTCACCATCCTTTCTCTTTTTAAGCACAGCCCTCAGGGTACATGATGTAATGGTCACCATTATAGTACAGAACAGGAAAAAAGGGTATCATGAAATGCAGAATTGAATGGTATTCTTAGAAAAGAAAAATGTATGCCAGATTTTTTCCAAGGGAGCTCTACTCAAAAACAAACAAATATGCAGATACTGTAGAAAGCTTCTTGAATCATCATTAGTGGTTAGAAAAAAAATTGGCAGAAAGAAAGTGGACGGTTTAAAAAAAAAAAAAGCAAGCCAAAATGGAAGGACTAATTCAATGATACCAGATGTAACACATGACTGTGGGGATTGAAGGGTCATGAGTTTGAGTCAAAACTCAACTTCGAGTTAATTGGCTGGCAGTGGGGCTGCACAAATTGCAGAGATAGAGTACTTGTTTCCTAGTGCAGGAGGTCAGCCTTCTTATGCATTTGCACTCTTTGCATGGCATCCAAGAACTAACACTTTTATTTGCTAGAAAAGAGTTTGCTTGCTTGTCATCTTTTTAAGGAGTAGAAAAAGAACTGGCTGAGCATAAAACAGAATGACACATTTAAAAAGATTCAAAAGCTGCTCTGTCTTGAACTACATGTATTTCCTTCTTCGTTTTTTTGTCTCTGCAAACAATCCAGAAAACAAATGGTACACAATAGTTTCAGGGAATATTTTAACCCAGTGTTATGAATTCATTGATATGAAAACCATATATAAAATATGTAATCTTAACATATTTTCCCTTTGAAAAGACCAATATAGTTCTTTCCACCTTATCCAAGTTGAAATGTTATTATGCCTAAAAGAGGAAAATAATTGCAGTTACTGACTTTGCTGGGAGGAAAAAAAAATATAATGTTCCTTAAAACATTTAAATGGGCAAGTGGGAAGAATTTTTTTTAAAAAAAAAGCTTCTAGCTGTGTGCGTGGAAACTCTGGCTATGTGCCTGAGACATACAGCAAAAAACAACATATGGAACTCACCAGTTCCTAAAATCCCTTTCCACAAAATTCATGCCACTCCTCACCACAATAAAATGACTCACAGAGGGGTGTGTTTTATGCCTCCCAGGCAGAACTCCCTAGTCCACAATTAGTCTATCTATTGAAAGGCCAAAATACCTTATTGTTTTACTTGCTGTATAATTATCTGTTATGATGAACTGTGATTCTAAGGACTATTGTCCCTAGGCTTGGATCTGTGCGTGGAGCAGTTCCCTGGCTGAGACCCAGGAGTGGACCTTCCATTTAGAATCCATGCCTGAGTGATTTCTCCAGTCTCTCCCTGGCTGGCTGAAACAGGGACTGTTTCTGCATGATTTCTTGGGTTGATGAGAAGCAATTATGCCTTAAATGAAGTCATTCATGTCTGCCATTTTGTTTGCATATTTTTCAGCATTCACCTGTTATTAGACCTGTTTTTAAACTGTAAACTAGTTTCAAGTAGACTTTTGTGTCTAATGCGGTTTGGTAATCAGAAAAAAATATATATGTAATGTTTTCTTCACAAATCACTCAAGCAGGAAATCTAATAGAGTGATTTAGAAGTAAAATAGCATTTAAGAATGTCCCAGACATTTCATTTCTGAAGTGATAATGTATAAAGATAATAATCTCAAGATATTAAGTAGGATTTTTAATGTGTAGTCTTTAAATAACCTTATCTGGTAGAGAAGACTGCCAAAACAGTTACTTTACACCATTTAAATCTGGTAATGCTGGTAGTGTAAACAAAATACTACTTTAATATTTAAGAATACATTTGTATGTACAGCGAGATACTGTGTGCCATTTTTCAGAATTCCTTTAATCTCTTTAAACAGCCAGATTTGCTTTTGCAAAGCATTTACTTCTGATTGCTCTTAAATTATTATAAAAATTCCTTCACTATGTATAGCATCTTCTAAGTAGTTAACAAATAATTTTCTGCTTTCATTCTCAGTGTCTGGTAAAGCTTTTCCACAAAGCAGTTTCCAAGGTGATGTTAGGTACAATGCTGATAAAAGGTAGCCATGCCATGAAAACAAATACTGTAGAAAGAGCTTTGTCAATTTGTATTAAGCTGGATATATTTTATGCTAATTTACCATATCTTTTGTTGATTTGTCAGGCTTCTGAATGCTTTTTTTTTTAATGAAGATGAGTGAATTTTGATAGATGCAATTTATGTCTGAGTATCTCCTCCCAAGAAACAAATTACTTTGTCACATTTTTCCCGATGGTAAATATAAAAGACAAAAAAATATGTAGCCCTGACAGTTCTTTATGTAATTGTAAAGCTTAAAACACAAACCAATTTTCAGATATTTGAATGAATTGTATGTGTAGATCACTGATTAAAACTGTAAATGTGCTTAGAAAAAATTCCTCTTTTCATATTGAATAATCCCTATAGCTAAATATAATGAAATTAAACTGACAATATAATCTTTTTTTTTTTAAGTTTATATAAAACATTGGAAGGAAGTTGTGGGTACTTCTAAGTGCATAATTTATCAGGGTAGAAAAGGGTTTTTTATTGTTGTTGTGAGCTGTTTTTTTAGAAGAGACTTGTACTAAGGTGACCTCTACTGTTTAAAAAAAAGGCTTGCAAAAGCAGCCCTCAAATCATCCAACAATCCTAAATTGCCAAGACAGACATGGATACTGCTGTGCTTAAAACTATTTATTTAATTCACTGCCATTTGGATTACTACAAATGATTTTAAGGTTTCTTTCTCATACATTGGAAAGTTCCCCTGCCATTTACTTCCTAGCCATTTGCGTGCAAATTCTGCCTGTACTGGGATCTCTGCCATTAAATTTTCTTCACACTGAAGGGTTTTCTCTGCTCCTGGCGGGGCGAAGTCATGACCCAGAAAAAAATTGATTCATGAATTCTCAGGGTGCAGCTAAAGAAGAGAGGAAATATGCCTTGGCTGAGCTCCTACTAGTGACAATTTAAAACCTGTAATTAGTTTGGATTCAAGCTGCAAAAGGAATCTGAATTTAAAATGCATTAATTCAAACTGATATATTAACTTTAACAAAGTAGATCAATTATTATGTAGAATCATTATTACAGTCTGTTTTGCTAACTGTTGGATTCCAGACTTTATTAACTTAGATTTTATTAGAAAATTCAAGTAATTGCTTTCGAACACTTTATCTACGTGATGGTTTTCTTGGTGAAAAAGAACTTTTTATTGGGGTTAGTTAGCTTTAACACCTCAGTTATGGATTCTATTTTTGTAAATTCCCATCATCCACATGCTGCACAATGGTTGAGGCCACTTACCCCCCGCTGATATCAGGACCCCACATCCCCTTTAGCTAACTCCCTGACATTTCTATGAACTACACAGCTGAAATGTTATACAGTAATTAATGTTGATCCTAGCACACACACAGCCTCCAGTACAAATTAGGATAGAAAAGGTTATCATAATATTTTGCTAGACTGTTTGGTAGACTTGAATTGCTCCCTGTGGGGGACAAACAAGAAAAGGTATTTTTAAGATTTGCATGCTGGAGGAGCATCCAGGTATTTTTTTTCAGATAAAGTAGAAACTGTTTTGAACATTTGGTCTGGGAAATGTTAGTCTTGTTATTGGCATGTTTTGATACCTGTGTGGTTGCAGTCCCTTAGGAGCAGTTTGCTTGTGGTATGTGTTTTCGAAGATGAAACAATGTATGGTGACTAAAACTCCTAACCAAAGCTCTGTTATCTCGTGGAGTTCAAATCCAGGTACAACCAGCAGCTGGATCCTCTCGGACTGTCAGTGGTGTCTGAAAAACACTCAGAGACTAAATAATTTAGATTACACCATTCTGACCTGTATAATTGTTTAAATGAGTAATGCAGCCACTAACTGAAAGAGGTCAACCATCTGTAGAGGAAACATAGAATTTGGTTTCATTTCCAAACAAACTTTTGAAGCGCCATACTGTGGGAGGTAGGGAAAAGTCTGCTGACAGATCAATGGCTTATCTACTACGCCAAGGTTAAAACTTCTATCACTTGTAGAAAGCAATGTTAATAGAAAATGCTCCTGAGAGAGTAGGCTTAGCACAAATAAAACTTGATCCACTCAATATGCCATTAATTGTCTTTTTAAATTTTTTGTGCTTTACAATGAATGTGCTTTAAACAGTTGTGATTAGTATTGATGGATTCTCATTACTCACTAAGGAAGACCACAACATTATTTAAATGTTTTTGAAAAATTAGATTCAACATGGAATTCCTGGATAGTATATGGCCTGTCAGTTTTCTTTTTTCAGGAAAGAAAAAACCCTACAAAAATTGCTATTACATTAGAAATTACAATTTCACATCTCTTCTGAATATGTGAAGAGAACAGGTTCCTCATCCAGAAGCAGGCATTTGTGCATGTGTGCCCTGAATTTTTTTATTTAGCAAATATAAGTACATAATATTTGTCTTTCCACTCACACCTTGAAATGTCTATTTTCATAAGTAAAAAAAAGAATTTTGCATGTTTAAGGGTATTTTTTAAAAATTGAAATCCCAGGGTACAATTTGCCCCACCAGTTTGTGCACAGTAAACTCAATGTGAAACATTCCCAATGACTAATGTCATCTCTGTAATTTTGACAGCATATATAGTGGCATCAAAGTTTTTCCCTGTCATTTCCTGTCTTGGATTCTTTGTTTTTTTTTATTAGAGAATATAGTTTATATGCAGGCTGAACCTCACTTAACACTGCACAAGATTGCAACTCGACAAACATATATTATTGAATGATGCCATTCATCACATTCAGAAACAGAAGTGAAGGGCAATTTCATTTAACAGACAGTGTGAGGATTGCTGCAGAATGCACAAATGGTACTTTGTAAATGTTGCCCCACTCATTTATTAAGGCTCTCTTAAAAGATAACTGTTCTTTGGAGACACAAGACAGAATAAAATATTTCATACTGAAATTAAAAGAAACATGTTTTTCCCCCAAAACATGCTCAAACTCATATAAGCTCACAGAAGCCAATACAAATTGATGAGCTGGAGAAATCCATTATGATTTCTCACCCAGTGGTGAACTTCGTCCTTTTATATGGGGAACAGAGTAAAGTTTGGAATTATCCCAAAGCAATGGTTACCAATCCTCCTGCAAAATTCCTATGTAGCAGGAGGCTAGAACTATGTTCTCAAAACCCAATACAATAATGATGAAAAAGGACCATATCTGTGCCTGAAAAAATATTCAACCTTTTCAGGTTTGGACTGGGTTACCTGGACCTAGACTATTCTAGTAGGAAATATTCATCACAGGTCTGAGAATTAATTTGTGCCTTGTTTACTTTATCTCTGAATTCTGTGCAGCTCAGTGCCCTAACCTGAAGAAGTAAGGACTAAATTATGTCCCTCCTCAGGCTGCCTTGTCATCAGATGCAGGTTTAAATATTAGAGCCCAAAACTTATATTCTCTAGCTTCTGGTTAAATATGTTAGCCATTATAACATAAAGTATCAGAAATATTTTGGCCCCTAGAGATACAGTGAGACAAAACAGAAAGGGATAATTTGAGTCAAGAACGAGAGCATGAGCTGTAAATCTCAGTCTTTCATAGGTACCTATGTCAAGACTTTAGAAAACCTTGAGAGGTGTGTCACAAGGAGTGTACCACAAGTAGGTTATATGAGGCATTGACTGGGAATAGGTATATTCCAGAGATGGACATACAATCCTTGTTTTCATAAAGCAATGATGTCTTGTTAATCTTGACAATTTAAACTCAGAACCTTTCTACCAAAATTCAGTCATTCAAGAATTGAAATTGAGTCACTGACCTATAAATATTACCCCTCAATAATCCATATCTGACCTTTCAGACGAAGGTGAAATTCCAGTCGCACGCCATTAATTCATTTGTGTGTCCTGCAGTATCACCCAGGCCAGACATTAGCACAGTACTATCTTAGAAATATTTGAGCCTTTTTTAATTGACCATTTTTCTGAAAAAGTTTTAGAAATGGGTTGTGGGATTTCAGCAATACTTTGTATAAGAAAATTTCAAATAGACATCCTTTTATTCCCATACATAGATCATATTTTTTAAAGTTTACAATTTTGAATGTAAAAGTATAAAATATTGCTTTATTAGCACAAATATATTATTTTTGCTACCATATTCTGTATTACAACATATCAAAAATTAGGTAAATAATCAGATTCTGCTAATTACATTGTCCAGAATTAGAGTCACTTGAGATAGTTGGATTTTAAATAGTGTGACTGAAAAAAAATCTCTCCTTGAATAGAAAGCTTTTGTAGGTAAGCAGGAATAGTCATCTGTATGGAAGATGAAATAGGGGCTAAGCACTTCAGGGAATTTGCAAAATTGCTGCCACACACTCTGAGCACTTGACAGCTTGAACCACCCAAGCAAATGAGGTCTAAGGAATGGATATCCAGCAAGTATAAAAAGGCAGCATGATCTTCAAAATGGGCCACATAAGTGAAGCAAGGAGTGACAGGTAATGACATTCAAGCAACAGATCTTCACTGCCTGTTCTTCATTCTTTCCTAAATTATCATGTTTCAATAGAGTAGACAGAGAGATTCATAGAGGTACAAATTAGGATTGAAATTTACAGTCCTCATAATGACATCTGTGAACAGGAAGTTCTTAAAGAGTTCCAAATATGGCATTTAAATTTGGTGATTTTGTCTTTGCCAAAAGCAAGTAGATACATGGTAAATAAATGGTAGATTTTACGGTAAGGGGTTTTTTTGTAGGGTTTTGTTTTTTTTTCTTGGTAATGGTGAACATATAAATGATACTAATACTTTATGTGGTAACTAGTAGCCACAAATTAGATTCACCAAATTCACTCTTAGAATGTGAATATATTTTCTGATCTAGTTAAGGGGATCTGCTGTAAGTTCCAAACAGAGAGCAGACTATTTCAAAAAATACATGCATCTTTTAGTTCTAGTAGCAGAAGTACATGAGCAGAAAACAAAGTTTATTCTATTTTGTGGTACATTAATCTTTGCTAGTTTACACAGTTTCTGCCAGTTCTTGAATATGTACATTCATAAACTAAGGTTTATGAACATCATGAGGAACACATGCAGTGCAGCTGATGTTTGTCATTATCTGTTTTATACATCATCAAAATCATGATGTAGGAGTGTCATGTTATGGTACTGTACTGCCACATTTAAAAGATGGATATTTTAAAAGATGGATCTTTTAGGATCCTTTAAAATATTTTAATAGACTTCCTATCTGTTAATTGATAAGACAATCTTCCACACCCTGTTTAGATGGAAAATCTCAGGATATTGATGTAACATGATAAGCTCAGTTTCATATCCCACCTACTAGAACTGCTTTTTATTCCTATAAGCTTACCTGTCAGGTCCCATTACAGGAGATGTAGATTGATAATTCAGAGTATTCACCAGTGTAGTACCGACTTCATGGTTAGTTAGGGCATTGGCCATCTATTCTGTATTTTGAAAAGATAACTTTCTTTCAAAGTGATCTGCAGAAATGCAAATTAAAATAGACTCATATAGTTGTGATGACACTTTTTCCATTTGTTACAGTCTTCGCAATATTTTGTATTTTTCTTCAAGCATAATTTTGGAGACATTTAAATATAAGAGACACTAAACTGTCATTTAAAAAAAAAGTGTTTTGGTGAAGTGCTGGAAGGCCTAAAAGACTCAGGCGAGAGTAGGCAAATGAAAGGAACCAAAACTTTCTAGTTTCACACAAAATATTTTTATATCATTTTAATTTAATGTAATCATAGTACTGGATTATTGACAGTGTGTACTAAGGGTACAAAGTCCTGGAAAATGAAGATTGCACAATCTGCTGCATAGCTCACATTGGTAAGACACCATTTATTTTTACAGTGTTTTATGCTGTAAAGATAAAAATGAGTAATGATCTGGAGATTCTATAAGAAAATACAATTTCTTTAAAATCAATACAACATGAAAAACAGAGAGAATATTTTATTTCAGTTGGGAAGAAATGCTGGTTTATAATTGCAGTATACATTTGTATTTGCTGCAGACAACATGCCTTCTCCTTTAAAGTATTTTAAGAACTGTTTAAGCCTCTTTTAAGTTACCAAACCTGGGACCTCTTGTACAAATCTGTGCCATCACATCAGCATGTAAGTGCACTCTGCATAAAAAAGGATGGGGATTGATTTAGGCCGCACTACGGAGCCAACCCCAGGCTGAGAGTAGCTTTATTCTCTGCTTGTTTTCTCAGCTTTTTATTCATTTGCAATGAGGGAGTGTGGTGCTTTTTTGAAAATGACTCTCTTGATGAGGCCTCTGATTGTAAAGTACTTTCAAACTGGGAACTTCACCACCTTTGTTGCTGAGTGGATAACTTTTCCATTAAAAAATATGAACCTGCTTTCCACGAGTCCCTTTCCTCCTTTTCATTATTGTTCATGTGCATCGAAAGCGACTTTCCATAGCAGACCACTTACAGGAAGCTAGCAAAAAAGATACCCATGTTCCAGTGCAATTGCATGATAGCAACCAATATTTTCATTGCCAGATGGTACTAATAGCAGAGTATTTATCTAATCCACTTTATCTCTGCGGATCTCCTATAGGCTTCCCAACCCAATTTCATCTTCTTACAGTACCTGCACACCCAGCATGGAGATATGAAATAATTCAATGAATTTTAGTTACAAAAAGTAACTGATTTAATGAAAGATTTTTAGTGAGAATTTGTCCCTGGAAATGCTATCATTTCTGCAGACTACTCCTCACTACCCACCCTACTTCCGCTCTTTGGATGTTTCTGCCTAGACCGAGCCCACATTGCCTTACTCTCCTGCTCTCTCTCAGAAATCTCTGTTTCCTTCCTCATGAAAATTGGATGTTTTTTTCTCATCATGATTTGGAATTTACCTCTTCTATACACTAACTGTTCTTCCTACTATTCTATGGCTGTAGCTGTCAGATCTTCACATCAATGGTAATTTACCAGTGAAAAAAAAGATAGATACTTAACATTTTAGCAAAAGTTTGGGCAATATTTAGCACTTGAGTGTTAAAAGAAGTGAGAATTCAAATTGTCAGCACTTAGCACTTTCATTCATATTCACTAATCTCAGGAAATTATGTCCTGAGAAACCGGCACATACTTAAAATTAAAACAGGCTGTTTAAAAAGGAGTCTGCATGGCATCATATTTGTCAAAATCATAGAGATGATTATTTTTCTTTTTCTTATTAGACTGGTAGCTGCATCTCTTAATAATTTATTGCCTCTTTGTTTGCAACATCCCAGGACAAAATCTCTCACAACCCATTACTGGAAGACATTACCAAACTCTGTCAAATTTGGATGTCAGATTATGTTATACATTATAAATTACAGCAGCAGATGTTCTTTTAAAAAGTTGTGGTTTCTTTAAATGATCTAGCTGATGTAACTCTTTGAGTCACTGTGGTGAGAGACAAAATTGATGACAGGCTGATTTAATGGTGCACTTTTTAACCAACAGTTTGAAGAGATTAGGAAGTTGTCAGAAAGATATCAAGAGAGGTAAAATGATTAATTTCAAAAGTAGTTTTAAATTAAAAAATAAAGAGTTTCTTTGAAAACTCTTTTATAGGTGGGAGTACCTCAATGGAAAATGGGCCATGAAGCAAATTTTTCATTTAGGTTTTTTTTTTTTCCCTTATGCAGATGATTCCTGGATGCCCAGTACCCTGCTAATTTTCATGGAAAAATGTAATGTGAACATTTCTTGGCAAACACATTAATCTGTTAATTTTCTTAAATATTTCTTCATCCCTGGAATGTTTAAGCCTTAGCAACAATAAAAGATATCAATCAAGTCAATAGACAGGAATGTGTTTGGTTTGACAGATAAATATTTTAAATAAAATGTGTAATTGTCATTAAAGAAATAGAAATTAAGATCGAAAATTACAATTAAAATATTTTATTTTTGAATCTGTTGCAAAGTAAATTAATGTGCAGGAAATGTTAATTAAAATGTGTTTATAATTTCAAAAGAATTTATCAGAAAATGTTGGCATGGAAGACGGGATACAGATAGATTGATAACATGTGATGCAAGACAGTGAAGTTTCCAATGTTATAAACAAGCCCATGCCTTAAAAATAATATCTGCAAGTCCACTGTTATTTCTTGGAAGGAGAAGGGCTACTCAAGCATACAAAAAAAGAGGACTGGGAGCTCTCAGAGAATTTTACTCCTGGAGTTTCCATGTAGTGTCTTAAATTGTATGATTCATTGTCCCAGGTACTACTCCCATAAATAAAGTTGTTCAATTCTTTTCCCTGAAAAGAACTATTTTTTCAGCATGTTATAGCTTTGCCAAAATTTAGCAAACCTACCTGAACCCTACCCAGATTTCTACCTGAAATTTGACATTTCAGTATTTTGCTTCAAGCTACTTACATTATTTGTGTGTGCATATATGCATGTGTATATGTATTAAAAAAAAAAGCAAAATAGAACTGCTGTTTCTAAAACAAGTAGATGGAAAAAAACCACCACAAGTCAAAGACACCCGTACAGAATTTGGTTCATATTAAAAAATTACTGAAACACTGTAGTTCACTTTTTAAGATGCTCTAGTACATAGCACCTCATGTACATTTAAAGTACACATTAAAATTTGTTTAAAATTCACACTGCTTCACAGACTGTGAAAAAAATCTGAGTTCACATATAATGAGAGTTCTTCTCTCTGGGCAGTCCATCTCCAATCTGAGAACAGAACCTTGCCCTCCAGATCTCTACGTGTTGTCACCTTTTGGTTGGCAGGCAATGTGGGCAGAGGTGGGTATGGCCTGACCAAAGTAAACATTTGCTCAAAATATGCAGAAATATAGCCAAAAACCAGAGGAAGTAGCAGAAGCTTGAGCAACACATTTATGGATGGGAATAGGATCCATAAGATGATACCAGATAATTGCAGAGGCAGGGTTGAAGGGAGAAGTGGATTGGGCATGACCAGGAAAAAGAGAGGAGGAAGAAAGGAATGAGACAAAGGCAGAGTGAATTGATCATTATGTTCTACATTTAGGGTTAAAACCAGATGTCCAGAGAGCCTCGCTCTACTGTAGTTAAAAAGTAGTTATGATGTTAATCATTTCATACATGGACCAGGGCTGGTTCACAAAAGAGTAGTTACTGTGTTGATGTTTAATACCAGAAATTCCATAGAGTTAGAAGTCTTCTTCTTGACAGGAAAGTCCTTTTCTCTTTTAAGTTAGAAACTGTTCTAGACATGAGATGTTTGCTTTCTCAGTTAACGAATCAAAACAACTAAAGATACTCTATTTCCTGTCGGTTGCAATTAATACTATGATATAAATGTATAATGATGCAGCTGTTCACTAGATGATACTATTCAATTTCTTCCAGAGTAGCCATATCTTTTTCAGTTAAACCAATTATTGCTTTATACCCAGGTTGTCACTTACAGAGCAGGGGTAATAACACCACCTATCTTCACAGAACTTTGTGGGGATAAATTAATTAACTTTTTTATAGCATTCAGATGCTGCAGTAAGCATATCAAAATACAGAAGATGAAATTTGTGGTGAATACTAAAAGAAAAGGAGATCACACTTTGAATAACTAGTCAAATATTGAATAAATAATCATTCATCAAAAGAGGCAGAAGGTGTACAAAAATAGAGAGGATCAAGCAAAGAACCATAATTGTGATACATGCATAAAGGGGCCGAAATAACAGTGCTGAAACTATTACAGTTTTAGCATTACAACAGTTTTCTTTTCTTTTTATAACCTCTCTTTAAAACCTCAAGGCTATTATTCTATACCTCTGTCTCTGTATGAAGAACCAACATGACCCAATAGCAGAATAAATGTTTTGCAATCTTCCTTTTATATATATTTACGTCATATTCCTGTGAGTTCAGAAGGACTGTTTCTTTGATTTTACTTGTTTGAAGTTTCATGTAAATATTCTATAAAGCACAAAAATTAGTCTGGTCGTCCTTTACCGGCTTTCATGTAATCCATCACATTACTCATTTTGTCCCAGTTTTAAAGGAGTGAAAACAAGTAATGTGTGAAAGAAAATAGAGAGTTGAAAGGTAAAGTACTAATACCGAGTAAGGAACAGCCAAATAGTAATTTTAAAGTATTCCCTGTGCATTACTTGGGAAGTGACGTAATGCCTTGTGTTCCAGTCCATGCATGCATGTAGTGCATTTAACAGCAAAAGAAAAGGGAGAGTGAGACATAGGCTTATTTAGCCATTGCTCTACGCGTAAACACAAAAGATAGTAAAGTGTACCATTAAGTATGTTTGAAATGATGCAGCTGTAAGCAGAGCAGTGCTCTTTCTAATAACATATCTGTATTCTTCAAATTATCATCTTCAGCCTACTCCTACTGCCATGCAACAGCTAGAGCAACTCTTCGAAGTTTTCATTAATGGAGGATTTAGCAAACTTATTTGCTATAAATTCTACTCTTCTTTATTTTTGCTCGCATAATGCAACCTCTTTTGCATCCTGCCACAATTTCTCACAAAGACAATGTAAATGACTGCAGTGTGAAAGCAAGCATAATCTTTTAGTTCACTAACCAAGAGATTATCTGGATCTCAACCTTACTTAATCACATTCACACTACCATAGAATGGAGTAATAAATAAGGCTTTCAAATATTTTGGCAGGACACATGCTGTCCCATCCATTATAGCTCCCAGAGTGCTCCTGTATGGCTGTCCCCTATCCTGTGCTGATAACCACACCAAAGCAGAGGTTGTGCTGCCTCCAGAAACACACGCAGAATCATGAGTTGGCCCAGGGCCCCTCAGCCTGTGCCGTGCCATCACCCCACCACCGCCGACACTACTATCGTTACCACTTGCTGTTCTTGATATTTCCATACCACCTGACTTCACATACTGCTCAGTATTTTTTAGCACTCATCATCCAAATGCTGTAAAACCCACCATCCAAGTGCTTCAAAATATATATGCAATATACATATATATACCCCCACACGACTCACAAAGGAGTAGCAGAGCTGTAGACAAGCAAAACTGAGACAGCCAAGACAGAGTGACTGAGCGGAAGGCTGGAATGCAGAGTAAGAATCCAGAACATTCTTTCTGAATGCAGAGGTCAGACATAGCCATAGGTGAATTCTTGACCACAACAGTCTGTGGTAAGAGTGTTCTTTCTCCTGTACTTGCTAGATATCTGTCCAGTATCACTGAATAGGACTGAAACCTTCATTTCATGCCCGGTAATAAGACTTAGAAATATCTCCAACTGATTCACTAAAGTTTCAAGTACCGTAGATAGTCCTAAAACAATAGGCTTGTTATAAAACTCAGATATTTAAAATACTATCAGCAGTGACTCTGAAGACTGTTTGAGCTATAGTTCAGTCAGACTATTCTGCTGAATATTTTTCATGGAAATTTAAGGTACTGTGTCCACTACTTGAGGTTGTTTAGTCTAAGCTCTAATAGACATAAAATATAATGTGATAAATTTGTCCAGAATAGCTGGTATACAACTACCTTTTGGAGTTTACAGGCACAAAGGGGTCGAGTATGTACATGTCTGTAAGACCTAATACTTTAGACCAACCACAAAAACTCAGGACCTGCAACTCAAGGAATCTGCACTTAAACTGAAACTGCTTACTCAGGGTTTTGGCTACAACATCTATGGCACCTGTCAGTTTCTAGGGATATTACATCACTGTTTCACAGGTGATATGCATTTATTTGATTAGGACTTTAGCAAATTTATCCCAGAATAAAAAGAAAATATTAATAAAAATATTTGCCTTCTTAATACTACAAGACTGTTTAAAGGATAACATAAACTGCTTTTTTTTTTTAATGGTGTATGACTGGTATGTAGTGTTCCTTTAAGCTTCCCCCAATTTAGGTATAGAGACCTTTTTCATTCTTTTAAAAATTTAGTTGGGGATAGGAGGGTTGGATTTTAATTTGTTTGTTATTCTCAGAATAAGAGCAAGAGAGAGAAAAAAGGAACTTGTTTTATAGTTGTCTAATCATGCTTGGTTCAAACTTTTTCATAGAATTTTCAGTACTCTCATGTTAAGCTAAATTCTTATGTAATTAACAAATATGACATGGTTTAACTCCTGAGAAGTCAGTAAGTATCATTGGTTAACTCTGAAATCTTAGTAGCTACATGTCTATAATTCAAGTGACCCTTGTTGTCCCTGCTACACCTCTCTGCTGGGAATGTTATCCCATAATCAATATGCAAAGCAACAAGAGCAGATGATATTAACTGGGGAGCTGTTTCTGGGATCACAGACTCAGTTGTGGGAAAAACCAACGATACCAAGTGAAAGAGGACAAGAAATAAGAATCTGATCAGATTCTTTATCCAAAGCAAGGACTTTGTCTTGACCACTTTCCTAGCCAAGAAATCAGTTTCAGGGAGTCGGCAACAGCAGTTTTGTAAGTCTACAGTAAAACAGGATGCTACAGCATGTTTTCTGTTCAGAAACAGTAAGTCTGCTTCAATTGGGTTTTAAATGTCTTCCTAGTCCTGACATAATCCTAGCTGCAGGCTTTGTTGAACCAACTGGTGTTTATTTTGAAACTGACATCTTAATTCCCATAATCTGACTGCTCGTTGTAGGTCATTATCTCACCAGCAATGTGCTGACCACTATACAAAAAGGTGGAAAGAGTAAAGAACCTTTAAATGATATGTTAAAAGTCATGCAGTTTTGTTTGAATTACTGTGAAAGTTGTATTCATGTTTCTGTTTTCAGCTCCACTCATCAGTTGTTTGTAACTATGCTAGAAAAGATTCTCTCCTGGCTGGAACCCAGCAGATTGGTGCTCAGCTTGAGAGGAACAGTATTATTTAACTTTGAAAATATTTATTGATTCATGTTTTAATTAGCAGTAAAAAGCAATTTGTTTATTTTCAGAACACTTTCCCCCTCACATTTAAGGGCAAATTCTACTCGTTTTGTGTTTCACTTTGCATAAAGGTGACATTTTCATAGATGCTTGCTTGGCACAAGGCAGAATCATGTACTTGGTATCCTGCCCTTGCTTTTTGAAAGATCCAGAATTGGCAGCTATGGTTATGCGTAGGGGGTTTTTGCTCTCTCTATAATTTGCTACCCAGATCAAATATGGAAATTTTTAACCCATATTTTGTGGCTTTATTGCATTTTTGCATTTGTAGGTGTTTTTCCTGTAATATGCTTTGTTCTGACATTTAAACACAGAACAGATATGTTTAAAATGCTTACGCTTAAAATACTATTCATCATGTTTCTAAGTTTGTACAGTGCATTCCAATGAATAGTTAACATTTTGGGTCCCAAAATAATCTCGACAAAGCACCATTTAATGTAGAAGCCAGGAAAAATGGTGGCAAGTAAATCCAGGTTTAAATGATACTGTATTATTATCCAAAATCATGCATTTCATCTATCTCAGCAGCATTCAGATGAGGAACTTTTAACAATGTCACTAATGTTATTGGTACTTGCAATGAATATAAAAAACTGATAGAAAGTATTAATTATTATCATTGCAGGCTTGAAAGTTGAAGCAGTGTTATTTTATATGACAAATGCTTTGAGCATCCAACACTGCTTCTGAAACATTAGAACTGGGCAAAATACTCATGAGAAAGGTATTATTTGTTTTCAACAACAGCAAAATAAAAAAATCTATTTTCTAATCTGCAACTGATTCAGAAGGAAATAATGAAATTTTCAAAATAGTGAACTTTCATTATTCATTATTTAGTTATTTTCAGAAAGTTGAGAAATATGTCTTTCTATACCCATATTTTCACTCCTGAGTACTTTAAAGCCCTCATGAACTATATGGACAGTGGGAGCTAGCAAGCTTTTTAATGACAATCTTCAGAGGTCTTATAAACAGTGGTCTGTAATTGTCAATAATACCTGTTAACTCATGCAGTTAGTTACAGGTTTTTAGTGCTTTGCTGAAAAAAGTTTGTGAGTTGAACTCATTTATGAATATATTATTCTCATTTTGACCCATTGGGTGAGAATCCCTGTGAAACAAATCAGTGTACTCAAAATTCTTTAGATTCAATTTATATTCATTTTTCATAGACAGAGGGAAAAAAAGAAAAAAAAATATTGTTATTTTCCTTATCTGGAAGGACAATAACTCCTCTTAAGGCTTTCACTTGCTCATTTCCCCACTTCAACCTCAGATATTTCTAACATTCTGCTGCTACCTTTGTCTAGCAGAGAAGTTCCAAAGCTGCCATTCAAAGTGTTTCTCTCCCCACAGATGGGAGCAGCTCTATTATCCATAGCATCATCAGTCTTTGTCAGCCAATCTGTCAGCTATGAAGTCATAAATTACAGCATCCAAAAATTCTTTCTGTTCATGCTTCTTCACTATTATTTAAAAAAAATATTTTAAAAATATTTATTTCAGTCAATATAAATAAAAATCTGCATTTAGCACTTCTTACAGTAAGATTCCCCTTATTCCACCATAAATCTCTAATGGTGGAGATGGAATGGCATAATCATGGGGATTAGAGCATGTCTGACTAGAAACAAATGCCATGACTTACAGTTTACAGTTTCCTCTAAGTGAAGAGTTTAGACGAGAAAAAGGGTTCTTTTGTATCTGAACATTGTATGTTTTAGCCATCAGTTGCACATCTAATAAACCCAAAAAGAACAAACAGTTTTCACCTACAGGCCTATACAGGCTCTGTCTCCCTCAGTGCCGAAGTTTGTATTCAGTTCTGCTGCCATTCCTGGAAAGGAGCTTCAGAATCACCATGTCCATCATAATGCCACCACACAGACAAGCAACATTTATGTGCACGTTTATCAAGCCCTCAAAGCTGGCTAAGCAGCTTGCCTGCACTGCAGGCAGGGTGTTTTGATATTCATACATGTTCCTGAATTATTTGGGACATCTCTCTGTACTTCTCTCTATACTAATCAAGGCAATCTCTATTAATCCCTTCGGATAAGATCCACCTCCAATCATTCCAGTAGTTCTCTTCACCAGCCTCAGTATGAGCTTATCTCCAGTGACTGTGGGTGACCACAGCTACACACAGTAGTAAAATGATCATACCAGTTTCTTGTGCAATGGCATTAGCAGGTACATGGCTTTTCTGGAAATACTTGATTAATCCAAAGTTGGTAAGGTAGAGGATTGTCTTTGATTTTTTATCTATCCCTTGGCAATGAACGTGAGTCAATTAAATGTAAGAAGTGCTTCTCTTCCTCTGATTTTTTCAGATAATGATTTATCATATATGTTTCACTGCATTTCTCTAATTTCACTCCTTAGTGTCTTGATGCTGTCCCATGGAACATTTGGATTATGAATACCTCCCTCTTTTGTCATTGGAAAATTTCTAAACAAATTTTTTTTTGGTCAGTGTTATTAATGAAAATGTTAAGTAGCATCAGATTCTGCTCAAGTCCCAGGAAAAAATTGAAATCTGTTAGCTTAACCATTTGTTTTCAGTCCAAGTCATTCTTGTCTCTCTTTTAGTAACCCTAAATCACTTTTTTTCACTTTCCTCTTATGTCTGTCCATTTAAGTTAATCACTAGCTAAGATATCCTCAGATTGTTTATATAATCTGCTACATTTCCACGTGAAAATGAGTGTGATGATTACTTTGTTGAAATGCAGCAGCTTGAAGAAATTCCGCACTGTCCTTGCATCTCACTAACCCTGTTTTCTCAAGTCCTAGAAGTCATTGGTTCTTTGTTTTCTTTCCTCTACATTCTCTTTTTCCACTGTCTTCCATGTAATTCTCATTAGATCTCTCACATTATTCCAGAGTGTTAAATGCTGTCTTCTCAGTCCCTTCTTCCTGATTGTAGTCACATTTCTTTTCCATGGCAAACTCTAGATGCTGCCTTTTCTTTCTGAAGTAGCCTGGTTAAAAGCTTTTTATATCACAGAGAAACAAATTATTCGCCAAGTTTCTGCTCTGACACTGATGATACCTGAATTTTGTTTGTGAAGTGATATACCTGAAGACTGCATGTGTTCAAGGTCCTTTAGGAGTGGGATTAGCTCCTTGTGGCACAAGTATTCTAGGAGTATGACAACTTTATAAAATTTAGGTCATTTATAAAGATCATAAATGTTATAAAAATTCTGAAAAAATGTTTTCCTGGTTATTTCTTAAGTCTGCAAATCTTTGGCCTCTTGGATATGTGAAGAAGGAAAAAATGCAAATTGGCAATTGTCTGCATATATTTATACATACAGAGTCAATGCTCCCATGCCTGGGCATATATATATGCACATACATATACATATGAATATAGATGTATATAAATGTATAATATTCCTAAACTAGTTACTCCGAAGCAGTTAGCATGTATAATGCAGATTTCCATGAGGTGTCACACTGCTTGCAGAGAACTAGGTAAGAGACTACTATATAATTCACAGTTCTGTAAGATTATGTAGTCAAAGAAAGAAGAGATTAAATTTAACATGTCTTTTTAATTTTAATTTATTTATCTGTTGAATGTAGTTGCATTATTAAAGACCCAGCCTCTGGGAAGATACTTTTAATAAGAGTAAATTAAATAGAGTTCAAGTGAAATCTTTACCAATGAAATGCATGGTCATCAAGAAGACACTTCAGAAACTGTCTCTTTTCTGCTACCAGTAATGTCACTAGTCAGCGAATTGGATTGTTTTATGCAATCTATCAAGTACCATATTACCGTGTAATTCATTATCCTAGCTTAAATTCAACCTTGTTGATGATCTGGTCTGTAGTTAACTTGGCAAAAACCACCAAGGTAGCCACTCAACTCCCCTTTTGCTACTGAAAAAACAATTCAAAACACCTGAACCTTCAGGGTGAAATAGAAGAGCAAGGCATTGCCAGCAGTAACCCCTTTGGAGATATTTCATGCAATGCTCCAACAGGAAGATACTCCTGAACTTTGAGCCATTAAATGAGTTAACTCTAAACTTCTCTGAGACATACAAATGAAGGTTGCAACTGCAATTAGAATATTTCAAGTATATGATTTTGGTTATTTTGCATTTCTATCACACAGTCAATATATTTATTGTGGGGGTTTTTTAACTTGGAAATATCTGATTTACACTATTTAAGTTAATATTTTTTAGTCAATGTAGAACCTTTTGAGGAGTATCTGTATTCACTCACGAGGTCTGAAAGGTGAAAACATGGTGCAATGGCATGGACTACTCTACTGTGACTGTACCATACAATTCGAGGGCATGGAAATATTTTGAACTTGCTCTGAGTTACAATCTGAAAGCACTGGCTAACAAATACATATGAAAATGCTGCTTTGAAAGAAGCAACGTGTAAACAATGTATAACCTTTCTCAAAGGGGGAAAAAAAGTCTGGAAAAGAAAAAGCATGCAATATACTCGTGTTACCAAAAAAAGCATGATTTGTTCGTTACTAAATATAGGGCAATTCTCTCAACAAGGTTTCAGACTTAAATTTATTTTTACCAGTGCCTGTGATGACTTTAGAATAAAAGTTGGATGTTAAAGCTAGAACAACAATATGAAATTTAGAACAGGTGTTTTTTAAAACAGTGTTCACTGAATCCTACTAACTTTGAACTCAGGCGAGTGCACATATTCACACAAAGAGAACATTCTTTTCTTTAACGGATCTTTAGGACTTTTCTCTTAATTTTGCAAATATTTTTCACCCTGCATTTTCTTTCCAGTTACTTCTCTATTGAAAAATAAAACTCGAGTTTCCACAGTATTTAGCTACACTATCAAAGCTGAGCTTTACTTTATAAGGTTTCCTGTCTAATGCATGTCTCTTAAGGATTTCAGTTCTGTTTTATACAGTTCATACTAACAAGATGTCTGTGTTGGGAGAACGGGGCCAAAAAGACATTCTTCTTGATAAAGAAGGTACTTCAAAAGATATTATTTCATCATGAAATACAGACATACATGAAACACAGAGTTTTTCATATTCACAGAAGCTGATACTCAAAATTGGTTAATAATGAATTTATCATTATTTAAGTAAATTTATATTCTGAACCTGCCCCTACGTTTTGAATATTACAACAGCTTTAAAAATCTGATCCCTAACTATTTCTTCCAAGTTGTCATCATTTTATTAGCCTATTTATTATTATATTCACGGAAAGGCAGCTATTTAATAATAATTAGCACGTCTTCCAATATAAAAGATGAAAACATCTTTTAAAAAAACATGAATGCTCTACTTTTATTCCATTGCAGTAGTCTAAAAAAGAACTATCTTCTTCCTGCAACTACATATTTGTAAAATGATGAAAGAAAGAAAACAATGTTTACTACCTTTTTTCCCCTTTTCCTGTAACATTTTTTTCCATGATGGTGTGAAAATTCATGCTATCTGACATATAGAATGCAGTCAAATAATTTTCGAGAAGCCAAAAATTATATTGGTCATCTCTCTTTCTTTCCTCTTTGTAATGAAGATCTCATTTTAAATCAAAGCTTTCCGTTTATAAAAGTAGTGATTTAGTTTTGATAGCAATATGGTGTCATTCAGAGCACTCCTCAGTATTCCCACAGTGAATGCAGAAATTTATCTTGACTTAGTCCATAAATGCCCTCTGGTGACTATCTCAAAAAATGCAAGCAGTTTCTCCTTTGATATTACTTTTTTCAATCACCAGCACGGTAGTTCAGCCAACTAATGTTGAAATCATAACAGAAAATAAGCAAACAGAAATTTTATAGATAAAACTTCTGTGCAAAAAAGGCTTTCTTTAATTTCTGTTTGGTATGTCAAGCCTGAGGTTTTAAGGGAAGAAATGGCAATACTGACCTGATGCAACTCTCAGTTCCTATGGACTTAAAATGCTGTTCACGAGAAAGCTATGATAGAAAACCTTATTTTACTTAAAAAGAAATTTGAAAAATAGAGATGTGGACAATGGATCAAAGAGAAAGCAAGGCTGAGAATTTAGAAATCAGAAAAACTGTCCATAAAATGAACATTAAAACATTTTTTGAACTATAAAAAGGTTTATGTAAAGGTCAGACTAGTAAATTGAACTGAAATGGCTTTCCTCAAAATTTCAGGTAAACTACAAAATTATTTATACATATTAGAGCCTATTATTTCTTTCTTTACCTAACAAATTTCCCTATGTATTATGGATCATTGCTCTTTAGGTTGACAAAATTACTGAATTTGATACCATTTCATCACCTGTACATAGAGAGGTTTGTTCTTACAGAGTGTCCATACTTCATCTCCTGGATTTTATCAACCTAATATAAATAAATATTTGAAATTTTCATTTGTAAAGCTTCTAGGATCAATCGAAAACTCTCCAGCTTATAAATATGCACTGCATACTGTTTAATTTTCTCACTCAATTGAAAATTTTCCTCAGAAGGGTTCCTCTATTCTACATCTCATTCAAGGCAGTTCTGGAAATATTTCTAAGAGAAGGTCAAGAAAAGCTTTCCCAGTTATTCTGAAGATGCACAGAATGAAGGCAGTAGCTCAGAACTGTCAGTAGCAAGAAAACTAAGAATTTTAGAAGTTGGAAAGGTAAGGGTGGGAAAATATGCCATTACCCACCTGATGGCCTGGTAAGAAAAATTGTACTGTGTCAGTTCCCACAACTTACTAGGATATTCAGTAGAATGGATCAAATTAATAAATACATGCATGTTTTATGCTTTCATTAAAAACATTCTAACCAAATACTGCATGCCCTAATAGAAACTAAGAAAAAAGAATCAGGTTACTCCATCCTCATTTAATATTTTTCCCTATGAGCACTAGACATGTAATTTAAAACAATATAAAATGCATTGAATTTGCTGAGACTAAAAGAAGATAGCCTGAGTTCATCCAGAAACATTCCAGCAATGAGTTCATGGAATGCTTTTGTAGTAGGTTTGATCCAAAATATATGTATTGAAAAATAATTTCAAATTTATGATAGCCTTAACCCCATTACAATAATACACTCTAATATGATAGAATAAATATACAAACAAAGAAAAAGTCATACCTTGCAATTCAATTCTCTTTGGGGAATCTGGCCAAGAACAAAAAACCCGTTGTTTTTCCATAAGTTAGCAAAGAAATGCTCCTTTTACAATGTTCTGATAATAAACCTAGAGAATAACAGCACTCAACAGTTACACTGAGTACAGATTTGATTTGCTGCATTATTTCAAATGCATCATTAAACAGTGAAAATCATGTCTTATAAAGATATCTTAGCTGTGTCAACAAGTTAATCTTAAGAAAAAGGTTTGATTTTTCCTGTGTGTGACAATATGCCAAACCATGATGTCTCCTAAAATATAAGATTTACTATACTCAGTGTTCCTAAGTCTAAATATGTCCAGAAAACTAGTTTGCTTGACAAGCATAAGCACTGTCAGGAGAGACAAAAAACCCAATAGAAAACAAACAAAAAACCCCCCCAACTATAGACAAAAAAAGACCCAAACCCCTAAAACTGTGCCTGTACTATTGTAAGTGCAAATGGTAACATAGATCATGTGTGTTAACTTCCACTATTTTAGAAGTTACCTAAATTACCAGAAGGGCTAAATAAGCTTTAGTATTGATTGAATAAAAGAAAATAAAATAGGTGGTTTAAGTGCCCCATGACTGTTCCTTTCACCAAGAAATAAAAATAATTTCCTTTAGGACTCTCTGTGTTATCTAGTGTCAGGGCTTGGGATGTTAGGATAGGTGGAACTAGATGATCTTTAAGGTCCCTTCCAACCCAAACCATTCTAAGGTTCGATGATTCAGTGTTTGTGCAGGAGACAATTGTAATAGGCAGGTAGGTAGGTAGGTAGGTAGGTAGGTAGGTAGGTAGGTAGGTAGGTAGGTAGGTAGCTCTCTAAATCTTTCAAATGCACATAGAAGTAGCCCCTGTAGCTGTGAGTTTTGCCACTTTCATCTTCATCTTTCCCTAGTTTCTCATTTTTGGGTAAATTCACAAGTTGTAGAAATTTCTTTACAGATGTTTGCAGGTTCTGTCATCTCTTCCTGTGTTTTTGTCACATATCTACCTTAGTGCGATGCTGAAAAATAATACTGCTTATTAGATATGGCAGGTGGAATGAAAATATTCCATGTAGACTGTACCCCCTGGAAATGATCAATAGCTTTATTTTTACATTGCATGTATTTTTGGTGTGTCATTGTTATAGACAAAGGAACCCTGCCCAGTATGAATACCATACTTTTATCAAGATGAATCTGGAATGCTTCCTAGGTTATACATCTGCTTGCTCCATCTAATTTACATATCAGAAGATATGCTGACCAGGGGATATGGAGAGTAATTATATGTATTACAAGTTGTTAGGCTACTATTTCTACAACTGGCAAAGACTCATCACCGCCACCCCCTAAATCTAAATAAGCTTCTGGTGATCTGGCTGTCAGAAGCAAGTTAGAATGCTTGTGTGCCAGATACAACTAGCTCTACTGTGTTTACATGCTATCCTGGACATATTGCAAGATTGTCTCAAACTAAACATTTTGCCACGACTAGAGGACAATAGCTTTTAAAAATTCTAACATTATATGTTGCACTTAAGAGTCTTTATCCTTTCTCACAGCTTCCCATTTCTTTACTGTTTTTCATAAGCTGTGTTCATCTAGTTGATGGGCTCTGGACAAAAGCAGTGGTAGAGGCAGATTGAAAATAAATGAGTTGCCTTTAAGGAACAGAGTGTCTTCTTACAGTAGCTGCTATAGCTGGTTGTCCTGTCCCTCCAAACATGCAGGGACAGTGTCAAGACAGCAGAACACCACTGTTTGCTCACAGTGTGCTTTATAAGTGAAATGGCATATTAAAGTGAGGCCAACACTGCAGGAAACCACCTAAGTTTTGCTACTGTGAATGTTGCTTGACACATGTCCAACAATTAACACAATAATTATCGGGTAGTATAATAACTTGTACCTTAGTTTTAAAGAACTTTAAATAATTGGTTTGAATTTCAGCTGTCAGATGGTATTTGTCAGTACTCAGGTCAGTTACTAGAGAAGAACTAAGTTTTGCATGTTTCCCTTGAGAATCCAATAGAAAACTTGGCTCTTCTTTGTTTTTCCTGCTGTTCTTTGTTCTTCGTGCCCCATCAGGAATGCTGAAACATTAGCCCAGGTCTTTTACACACATGCAGAGCAAGTGTATAGTATTATACACAGTGTCAGGTCCAGAAAGCTTGAAAAGAGATTAGCAGGGAACATGCAGTCTAAAGTAGATTTGTTGGTTAGCTGTGACTGTGTCTAAGGGGCAGACTGTCATTTTGGAGAGAACACCTTGGTGCAACCACTTAAACATGCACTTGTATATAAACCTTTTGGCATGAATCTGAATTTGCTCTGTGTTCTGCAGGTCAAAATTCTGCTTGCTACTGACTAAATGAGAAATGTAAAATTTAAATTCTGACAGAGATTTTCAAAAGTATCCAATATTTTTAAGTGGATTTAAATGCTGATTTAGCAGCAGCAGGTCAGCAGAAGGCATTGCTCCATCTACTCACCCGGCCACATGTTTCCCTCAGAGAAGTAGGACACTAAAATTGTCCTTAACTGACCTTTCAAGGACTGGTAAGGAATGTAGGATGTCCAGCAGAAATGCAAGAGATCTTTCATGTCTACGCCATTGAAGAAATCAGGGCGAAGTTTACCCCAGGTCTGGGTTCAGGTAAGTCCACCATTTGATTTGATATAGACACACTGAGATTTCTTTGCTTGTTAAAAGTGTATGCCCAGAAAAGCACATTGCTTGAGAACAGGTTTCCTCAATGATGTGCTAATACAGGCTTATGTTCTAAACTTCAGTAGACACTTTTGAAAAATAGTCTTTATCTTCAGAACCATTTGTATAAATGTTTCAAGTTAGTAGGTTTGGCTTGTACAAAGAGAATGACAATAATAACTGTTACAGAAAGTCCCATAACTATGATTTGTATGAAACAGTAGTCAATATTGAAACCTTGTATTAGTGGTGACATGGTGTAGCTAGAAAACTTTCATTCATTGATTTAAGCTTTCATATACATTAACATAATGACTTCCACGAAGAAGGCCTATGGTAGTTGTTTAGTATATGTATTTAGTACACGTTTCCAATCATACTTAATCGTCTAATTCCTCCATAACAGTTGTGAAACATGCACAATCATCTAAAGAGAGGATGCACCATTCTGTTTGATAATGAAAAATGTCTTGAATACTTAGCTCAAAAGAAAAGCATGATAAATTCAACATTGAATTAGGTATATTAAGGTTTTTTTATTATCTTAAGTAGTCAGAAATCAGTCAGAGCCAAAGTACTGCAAAAGTTCTGAGTCCTGCAAACATTAGAAAGTAATTGATACTGCACACTAGAGTAGGTAAAGAATTTCTTATTTATTCTGTAAGTCACCACACTTTCCTTATTTCATACTTCCTGTATATACATGAAGAGAGTATCGATTTGATTCTCCTGTCATAGGTGGTGTGATGTCTGATCATGAGGTGAAAGAAAATTTGAGTATGCTACACAGTCTTTGGATCAAATGTGCGATATAGCTCCCATAAAAGTTCTGCAATCCTCATGCTCACAAGCTTTTCTCCTTCTTGTTTTCCCTTATTAGATATGGTCTTTAGAAATATGAGATGTTCGGTGTTACCATGTGATCTTATATCAGTACAACATCCATCTTCCAGCATGGAATTTCATTTTAGAAGCTAAGAAAATGTAAAATTTAATTTCCTCAGCCAAGTTAGCCATGTGCTGGATGTTAGCAGACATCTATAAAAAGCTACCAATAATAGAGAACTGGGTTTGTAGTGTTGCATCTAGCAAGAGATTTTAGCTACTCTATTAGCTCTTTATCATTATAGCTGGTTTATTTGCTGTATCTGGAGATTAGTAAATATAGTACCTACATTGTTTGAGAACCATCCCATACAAGCAATCATGTTAATTAATCTTTGAATTGCACAATGTTAATCTAAAAAATATTAAGATCTTAGTCTAGAAGTGGAATTTGGTTGTACAGGTGAAAAGTGCATTTTAATGGCTAAAGTGCCATCAGTTAAAAGAAGTCTTATTTCAGGCTTTACAGATTTATTTTTATTCTTCAATAAATAAAATAAAATAAAATATTAAGTAGTTACAAAAATTAGATACAGTATTCCAAAGCTGTTTTCTGTGACTCTGATTCTGTTCCATTATTTTCTTCCAGAGGCAAATTGTTATGCATTATATTACCATACGTTTTTCCTTTTAACTTTTCTTTTCCAAAGTTGTTCAGAAGACTTAATAAGATTTGATGCAAATAATTGTGAGATACATTAGAAAGTTCCATAATTGTATTAACTAAATCCTCTTAAAAAAAGACCTCACAGCATTACAGATTTGCTGGGTATGGTCCGAACAGTTTTAGCATTATTTCTTCTTTATTTTTGAGAAAGTAAATTGCCCCACTATCTATACTGTGACAAGAAACTGAATTGTACTGAACCTTTATAGGATATGTGTGTTAGTCCAAGTAACTATAGAGATGTAAACATTGGCGATGACTTACTAAGAGCTTCTTTGGGATGTGCAACAGAGAGAAGCTGCACTAGAAAAATAGTTTTTTCATGGCAGTGATATCTAAAATATAATGCTGTTTATTTCAGTATAAGGTGCTCAGTGTGCATTCCAGATGTAAAAGGTTTGTTGTTAAAAACATGCATTTACAGGTGTGCGATGATCTAAGAACAAGAAGTAGCGCTGGGACCATTCTGAAGGTGCAGACTATAATGAGATGAATTACCTTTTCTCCTTCTGCATTTCTTTTCCTTATCAAATATTTGCAGTGCCTCAATTCACATTAAGTATCGTTTATGTCTACACACATATATGTATTCATATGTACTTAAATGAATAAAATGTAAGATATGATCACTTAAGGGAACAGGATACTTTAATTACAGCATTTTAGTGGTGTTAAAATTCTAAGAAACATCTGGAAGACCAGATAAAAGAGATAAATGTTTAGCTTTGTTATGAGTAACACACTAACATACAATTAGGTTTTAATGGTTATAACTTAACAGAACTGTTGTATGAAATATTTTGGTTAACATTCATTAAAAACTGCTAATGTACTTGTGGCTTTTCATGGACTATATTTTTATGCATATTATTAGTGGAATACAAATATGCAAAAAACCAAACAGTTCGGTGCTATAACGTGAAAAGAAATTTACACCAATCTTATTTTTAATTTGTATGGGAACATTTTTACCACAAATTCCATCTTTTAATAATACTATCCCAACTCTATTTTTTAAACTCATTTTGTCACTGTTTTGTAACAGAAACACTGTAAATATTATAGATGTGGTAAACTATTATACTTGTTTTCTTATAAATGAAATGATCTGTGCCAACACTGACAAAATGAATTAATGTGTTACTAAGGCAACAGTCACATTATATGCTTTCTCTTTCACAGTATGCGGTAGAGCATATGGTTTACTCTTAATGGAACACTAGCTTCTCATTAACATACCAGTAGCAATGTCAGAACTTACAAACCAGCATAACAGAGAAATGGAAAAACTTATAAATTAGACCCTTTCAGTATTATTGAGTAGAAAATGACTGATGTTCCAAGGTACAATATTTAGCTAATACCGTGCCCTTTTCTGCATCTTTCTTCTCAAAGGAAAAAAAAAAACCAAAAAAAAACCCGAAGCAAGAAACCCACAACTTTTTCTTGTTAGAAATGCAAATATTGAGGTCCTTTTCTACTTTAAAGTGATTGACATTCTTATCATTTTTAAAAACATGTTTCAGTATTTCTCTTTCTCATGCCATGTTTTACGTAAGCTTTGTCTTCTCAAGAACATATTAATACCAACGTCTTCATGGGGAAATAGAAGTGCTCACTTCTATAATGGATATCCCTACATTATATACAGTAAAACAAACAGGAACTGTAAAATGAACTATGAAACTTCCTTGACCATTCAGGATCATGCAAAAGAAATGGATACACCAGTTTGTTGGATCATCCTGTGGGAACAAAACAATCCATCACATTCTCATCAGAGTGGTTTGGTGTTGGCTACCATATAACCAGTTTCCCTAACTGAAAAAGTTACAACTAGTGTGTGCCCACTGAAGCATTTTATCTTTTTTGCCTAAAGTCTTGGGAGCGTCTGTGGCATGACAGCACTAGGGGGTAAGTATGTGCTGTAAAGAGAGAGACTCTAAATTTTTCTTATTTTATGCCTTTACAAAGAGATCGAGTGTGAATTCTGAGTGTGACTGACTACGGCAACAGCACAGTTAAAACTCTATGTGTGATTAGTATTTCTAGTTTAAAAATCCATAACAACTAATCTTTCCCTCTGAAAGTTTAAAAAAACCCTCTAATAATGAAGAAAAAACATAATTATACTGTATTTCTTTTGCTTCAGTACTCTTATATTTACATCTCAACACAGCGGTGATACAGCCAGATGATGACCTGGTCATAAGTGTTTGTCTTCTGTTTAAGTCACTGCAGGGGTAAAACTTGAACTGTCTAAGGCTGGGTCAGTTCAGAGTTCCATGAGAACTGAAATCCAAAGTTGAAATTCCAAATATTTGATGCCACAAACTATTGAATCTCCAGTCCCTTGGTAGGCTGCAAAACATACCAAGGAAAAGAAAGTGGCACATCCCACTGGATTCAGCATGAATCATTACTTTTTCTCACAGTGAATCTCTTACTTCAGCAGTAGCTGTTCCAGTGAATCAGAGAAATTATATAAAATAACTCTAGGAGGATCACCACAGCCTTGTCCTTTATGTTATATTAGTTTAAAAATCATAACTGTAGGTGAGCTTTAGAAGTTTAAGATTGTTATACTGTGTTGAGGGCACAAGAAAATCTTGATTTAAAAATTTATGTGTCATGAAATATAAAGATACAATTCCAGACAGACATTTAAAGTAATGAAAGACTGAAAGTTTGCTCAGCTTAGTCCGCTGACAATTTTCATCTTACTTAGTATCAATTAATTTTTGAACCCCCTTTTTCATTCCTATTGTTACATTTGTGCATTTCTTTTAACTCTGCAACATGCTGTTCTGTTGTTGGTGATGTTTCTACAAATAATATTCAATGACCTAAGCTCCTTAGAGTCAGCAAACAGTAACCACAGGCTGAGGCCAAAGCAAGACAAGGCTCCATAGTCCGAAAGCAAGAGCTGTTTATACCCAGGTGCTTGTGGGGGTGTGTGTGTAAATAAACACAGTAAGGCATACTTCATTTGTGGAATCCTATTCTTTCATTGAGAGGAAGTCATCAACAAAAAAAGTGTAATTATCAGACTAGCCTAGCTTCTCTTTTTTTCAACTGTATTGTGTATCTGCACCTGAGTGAACCCTTATCTCACCTCATCGACGATGCCTAAGCTGAGTATCAGTTTAACTTCAATAACACAAACTGTTACTGCAATTAGTTCTACACTAATTCAGCAGTGATGTCTGTCCTGTATATATCTTTACTAATAGAAGTAGTACATCCATATCATTTGTAGAATATAAACAGGTTAAGGAGGAGGAAGCTTTGCAAACTACTTTAACTTTATGGAACAAAAAGATAATTTCCCGAAGTACAAATTGCTTGTTAACTCTATTCTTTCACAATCAACCTCTGCTAAAGCAGCATTCATTTTTAGCATTCACCTTTGCACTTCAGCATTATAGGAAGTATATTACCATTGAACAGTAACGCTGCTAACTCCTTTATTTTTATTCAATAAAAATAAAATGCAAAGGGTTATTTATTAGTTCAGTGTAGACTCATTACTTGATCTGGTCACTCCCTCACTGGACTATACCACTTCTACAGGGAGAAATCAGTGTTTGTGAAGAAGTTGCACAGTTATTTGCGATTGCTTTACAATACAGTACATGGTAATAGATGTCTCTGAATGAAGTTACTGATTCAAGAGATAATTAAAACATAAGTCTATCTGACTCCAGTTCGTGCCAGCTTTATGCAGCCACTATGCCGCCAGCATCTTTGTTATGTTTAGACAAAGAAACTCTGTGTGGCACTAACAATGAAACTCTATGTTGTTTTAACAATACTTAAGACAATTGCTGAAATAAACATTTGGTCCAAGCTGGAGAATTACAATACTCTTGTAATTCTGGTGAGGTGCATATACTCTACAATGGTTTATTTTCCTAGAGAAGCATTATTTCATTGACTTTCTGCTGGTGCTAAGACTTAAAGTCAGCTCAGGCATCATGAAATGCTACGTGTTCTCTTAGAGAGAGAAAATTAATTTGAGAGCAAAGGAAGCCAGCATGCTTATCATTTGATCAGGTCATTGACATAAGTGCTTCGCACCTTTTTAAAGCCAAAAGCCGTCTTGTACACCTGCTCAGAGGTCTCATCAATTTTATTTGAGCAAGGCAGTTCTTTTAAGCCTGTCCAAGGAAAAAGGTGGCAATTTTGATGGAGAAGGAAAAAGAGAGAAAGATGTGTTGCAAGCTCTTTATCTTGATCTCATTGTTTGTTTCTGCACTGATGTATGTAATGAAACAAAGAGGATTTAATCATGGCAAACAGAGGACTATTGGCACCCAGAGGGATCTCATTTTCTCTCTTACAAGTCTATTTCGTTTCAGGTTGCAACATCTTCTTTTCAGCCTATCCACGAGGCCGAGTTTCTTACCTGGGGCTTAAACCTGTGAGGCGTGAAGCTCTTTTGTTTTGACAGGTGCTCTTTGCTACACATCAGCCTGGCATTGGTGGCGCTAATACACAGAACAAACTCAGCTATGCTAATGACTGTAGTTATCAAAATTCTGTCTGTAATGAGTTTTATTAGTTTACTTCACTTTTAATTCCTAGGATAAAGTGGTAAAAACAAATTGTGCTGATACAAGAGTAAGATGGTTGTTTGTTATGCATTGTACAGATTTCTCTGGTTTCTATAAAATCACTGGAGTAATGGAAATATCATAAATTAGTAAGAATCAGACCATAACCTCTGTCACAGAATAGCTTCATGCAAGGTGTTTCAAATGTAAAGAAAATGTGCAGAGGGAACTTCAAATAGTCCTATTATTTCATGGGTTTCAAACTCTTCCAGAAAAATAATTGGGTTTTGCTGACCAGCTGCCCTGAGCCTTATGTATTATTTGCACATTTTGATCCTTAGCTGGTGGAGTAGAAGGTGATAATATATTATTAATATAATATCAATAATAAATAATAACACATCTTTGAGAAGAAAAGGTGGACATTCAGGCCTTAAAGTTGTGAACTAATATCCTTACCTTGCTTTGCCTTACCTTTCCATGCCTCCCTCCCCTTGCCTTACTTCACATTGCCTTCCCTTCCCAGAATCCTCCATCACTTATATATTCCTAGATATACCTTAGCTACAATTTGATGATTAAATTCTCAATATTTATTTTAATTTTGTCAATTATATTATGTGGAAGCGGTGTACACATTGTTCTTTTGTGGTTTAGAAGGAGATTTTAGGTCTCACACTGGGGGAAAAAAAGCCTGAAGAAGCAAGGAATATTGGGTATGGACAAAGCGTAGGAAAAAAGAAAAGAGAGCACTCTCTAAGTAGAGGATAGAAATTAAATTCAAGGTACAATATGGCAAAATTATTGGTAAACACTAATTCAATTACAAGTTGTTTGATTGTTCTAGTGATTTCAATCCAGTTTTAGAAGAATGATTATCCCAGTGGTTTGGCTTTTTTTTTCTGTGCTTTTCTTTGTACTTTGAAAAAAAAAAATACAGCTGTGGAACCTTGTAAAAACAAGAATGCATCACTTCTCTAGAAGCTATTCAGATCTTAGTGTATCTGAACTGTCTATAAGAGGTCAACAATTCTGATAACTTGGATCTGATGTCATCAAAGGCTTTGTTTTCGCACCTCTAATTTTATCCTATTAGTAAACTTTGGGAAAAGGTGACATTTCATTGTCCCACTACAACACTGGCTAGAAAGGTGTGTCTTGTCATCCCCATTTCTAATAACTATGAAAGATTACGTTATAGAATCTTTAAGGGTGGAAAAGACCTCCAAGATCATCAAGTCCAACCATTAATACTGCCAAGTGTACCACTAAACTGACATCTACATGTTTTTTGAACACTTCCAGGGATATAGTAACTCCACCACTTCCCTGGGGTAGCCTGTTACAATGCTTGACCATGCTTTCAGTGAAGAATTTTTTCCAAATATTCAATTTATGTATATTTAAGATATTTATCATACATACAATATATGTCTTTAATAATCTTGCCCCTTTTAATGAACTGGCTTGCCTATTATGATTAAAATAATCAGAGAAAATCTAAGTAAACCTAAAACCAGCATGAAGTACTGCTTGTCAAAAACAGTAGGGTTTTAGGCCTCAACTTTTTTTCTTGGAAAAGAAAACTGATTTTTTTTAATCTGTCTGAGAAACATGTTTGTTAAACTCTCATGGGTTTTTTGTTTGTTTATTTGTTTTGGTGGTTTTTTGGTTTGTAGTTTGGCTTTTTTTTTTTTTTTTTGCTGGAAGGTTACTCTTGACACTTGGAAACAAAATTCTGCATAAACAACTGTTTGGATGTAAAATATTTGATCACTTTTATTTACAGCTTCCAGAAGCTGCATTCATACAGACTCCTACAAGGGAGAAGGGGCCTTTATTAAGACTTTGAAATTTGGAAGGGAAATTTTGCCCAGGACCAGCAGCATAGTACTTGCCTATGGCTGAACTCTTAGGAGATATTTTAACTTAGTGCTGGCAGGTGCTCCTCTTTCAAGGTTTCATCCTGATGCCCCACGTTTACTTTCATTAGTTACTTTGGAAGGATGAAGAGTTAAGCAAATCTTGATGAGATTTGACCTGTGATTCGAGAGTTCTAGATGTTGGTGATCTGCTTTGTAAAATACTCATCAGTTTCTCTCAGTGAATTGAACAGAAAGGAGAGAGGAAAGCCTTGCAACATTACTCCAGCTCTGTTATTTTCAGGCAGCTCTGTTTAAAGTCATAGGGTTTTGTAACCTTGTATGGGCAGATGGACCGAAAATCTTGCAATCCAGATGAAAATTTACATCAAAATATAAGCAAGGAGCAGCACTAGTAAATGTGATAATTCACTAAAATTAGAGAGAAACTGAGCTTACTAGGCTTGTTGTTAAATGTCTGCAGTACAGGGAAATGTGCCTCAAAGTGTGTCTGTGTAAAGCCTGGAATCAAAGTGTGCCTCAGTGGCTTTCAGGTACAACTTGTGCTACTGTTGGTGAGCCTTTCATTACTCTTAGACTGGTCTCCAAATCAGGTTTTGGCCAGGACTACAGGGACTAAAAACTAATGGAAAAATAGTCCACTGTTCATCAGTAAAAGTTTTGTTTGTCTGCCTGTTTGTTGGTTAGCTGATTTTTTACACTGAAGCTCTTGGAGGCAAGTGCTTTCAGGTTGGGAGATGATTGAGGGCACAGTTGATTTCTTTGTCAGACCTGAAGATCAGGTTCAGCAGAAGTGCAGTTTTATTCCAGAATGTGGAATATTTTCCTTTTTCTTTTTCTCCTCTAATAAACTCTAAAACAGAAACATAAGGACAGAAAAAAATGTATCAGACAGAAGCTAAGGCCTGAAATTTGTGGAAAAGAGTTTTTCCATACGTACTATACCAAACAGCTTCCAGCCTGTCAATGAGGCTGGGGAGGGGGAGGATGGGGGGCTTGAAATTCTTTCTACAATATTCAGTCAAAAGGTTTTGCCCTTGATAGGGAGGATAACTAGGACAAGATTCTACATTTATCATGTAGAAGAAATCAGAGTGGCTATATGTATCATTTCTTCTGGAGTAAAAGAAACCCCAATTATCTTTATAAGCCTCGTCCTTGTTCTTTTGTCCTATTGTTTTCTGGATTTGTTATTGAGAATCTACCTCCTTGCTTTTGCACTTCCTGCACACTACTGCCTCTCTGTTCCATCTTAACTCAGGCTAACACAGCGAAGTCTCTTCACAGCAAGGTTTCCCTAGTTGTTTCACAAGCCTTCCAGGTTTTTTAGTATGCAACACAATATTCAGTTTGACTTGTCTAGTTATAATTATTTGCTGCTTTGATGGAGTGTTGTATTAATCCCATATTCTCTTTGGAAAAATGCAAATAATGTGTGAATCTATCAATGCATAATTTCTGGAATGTAAACATATAGCTAATCACATCAGATTGCAAAATCCACCTTGTTTTCAAGTCTAAGATGTGTTTCCCTTCTTTCACTCTTCCGCTTTTATTCAAGGGACTGCAGGCACAAGACCTACAACTATAAGCTCTAGTTGCTCTAAGCAGTGGAGTCACTACTTTATAGCAGTTTGCTTGCAAATTGCAGCAAGTGGAATGAGAAGCTTGGAGCTGATGAGGCGTTCTGCTGAGGGAAGATGTGGAGTGTTTCCCCATCTTCCTGAAGACAGATGAATTTCCAAGATTTTCATATACAGGGACAGATTAAAAAAAGGCATTACATTTAGGAGATTTGTTCTTTTTCCAGAACTTTATAATCTCCTCCATTGTATTAAGTAAAAACCAATCCTATTTTTAAGAGGGAGGACAAAACTTTTGCTACAATGGAAGTTGATCGTATCATTGATTTGGTGCTTGAACGGTTAAATTGTAAACCAGAGAGCTCACTTTTCAGAAAGATTCTGGGACTTTAGGTAACAGTGGAATTTGAATTTACTGCTGTGATAGGAAGTTGAACAGCAAGGTTCAGCTTTTCTGAGGGAATCTAAGAGTAAGCCAAGAGGCCAGAAGGTTAAAGGGCAGTGCTCAAGCTTCCCATCAGTTCCAGAGACTCTAAACATTCAGGCATTCAGTGGCTGGATTCCCTCATGACATTCAGATGAATGGCCAGTAGGAGCGAAGAATTAAAACTGGTCCTGCTTTCGACTCTAACTTGTACCCTCCCTTATTCATTTAAATGGAGGTAATAATCAAAGAATAATTCTGCTAAAAATGATACACAAGCAAAAATAAAAACGTATCTTCTCAAATGTCTTTGACCATTATTCCTTTTAGGTTGAACTGCAAGCAGAAATGCAGATAAACCCAGTGCCTGTGCAGAGAGCTCTGACTCCATTGTCTTTCACCATGAATGTGTGCAGTAAGGTATATTTTGCACTAAATACAGCTTTTTAGAGGACATAGCTTATTAGAGCTTCTCAGAACATCTAGTTTAGAGGGTTCGCTGAAGCTCAGAGGACAAGGTTTAGTAAGTTACAGCAGTAAGACCAGAGCTTAGGAAAGACAAGAGCTTGTTGTAGCTCATCATTGTGCAGTAGAAAGGGTGATTAATACTATAACATCTATTAATGACTCCAAGCAACTAGGGAACATTCTCTGTGCTGCTTTTGGCTAGGATGAGAAATGTATTCTGAGTTCTGGTTGATTACAAAGACCTTGCACAATTTTTTATTTCCCTTTTCACTGTAGATAACAAAAAGGTGGGAACATATCTGTTCATAATTCAATTTGCTTATCTAGCTGTTAAAATTTTGCCCCACTTCTTTAATTTTTGACAGTGTTATATTACTTTTACTTCATTTAGGCTGTTTCTTTGATGAATAAAATAGCACCATACTGTAATTTTGCCTCTCGGAATCCTGATGGTCTCTACACTAGTTTGCTTTCAGTCCCTTGTGTTTCTTTTCAGTTATTATGCTCCTCGTATTATCCTTCTGAATGATTTTGTGTGTTTGATCAATGGCTTCTATAATTTCTGATTTCGTAGAATCATAGCATGGTTGGGGCTGAAAGGGAGCTCCAGAGGTCATCTAGTCCCATCCTCCTGCTAGAGCAGATTCACACAGAACAGGACCACATCCAGGCAGATTTTGAATATCTCCAGAGAAGGAGACTCCACAGCCTCTCTGGACAATCTGGGTGCTCTGTCACCCTCTGTGTAAAGAAGTTTTTCCTCATGTTCAGACAGAACTTCCTGTGTTTCAGCTGGTGCCTATTGTGCCTTGTTCTGTTGCTGGGCACCACTGAAAAGGGTCTGCCCCCATTCTTTTGACACCTGCTTTTAAGATACTCGTATGCATTGATAAGATCTTTTATCAGCATTCTCTGCTTCAGGCTTAACAGGCCCAGCCCCCTCAGCCTTTCCTAATAACAAAGATGCTCTAGTCTCTCATAGTTTTTGTAGCCTCTGCTGGACCCTCTCCAGTAGCTCCATGTCTTTCTTGGTCTGGGCAGCCCAGAACTGGACACAGCACTCCAGATGTGGCCTCACCAGGGCTGAAGAGAAGGGGAGAATCACCTCCCTTTCTGTTTTAGTAAAGAAGTTTTTGCACCCAGATTTCACATGGGCACTTGCATGCTTCAAGAAAATTGTATGCAGTCTTTCTGACAACAGCATTTTCATCACAATTTTTAGTGCAGAGCAATTGATTACCCCCTGCATGTTAAAGAAGCCTGGCTTCTTTACAGCGAGACATATGCACAGCTCCTGACCTAACCCCACCAGAAAGTCAAAATTTGAGCCCTGGTTTTCTTCTCTTTATTCAGCCCTCTAAAAGTTCACCATGCAACCAATGAACAAGTGATAACCTAGGTGTTTTAATCATGCCTAGAGGGGCTTCTATGACGGAGTTCAACTGTCTTGCAAACAGCTTACTGAAATCCCTGTAAAAATCGATTTTTGATGGCTTCTGGTTGTATTTGCAGAAGACAAAAGATTTATTCATAATCTCATATGCTGTGGCATATGAGAAACACAAGTTTGACAACAGATATTGGTAACAAGGGATTTTTTAGTTCATTGGCTTTTTGGCAGGAAGTAATGGGGGAGACATAAAAGAAAAAAGTTCTGTAAACACCAGATCTATATAATGAATTTTTTAAACCAAAGTACATGAAATTTAGCTCCCTGGGTGCTGAAGCAATACATATAAGACTAGTTACTATGATTCACAAAGAGCCATCTTGCTGCTTAAGTACACTTTCAGCTTCAGCAGCTGTTTTGATTCATAATCTGTGCTGTAGCAAGGTTTATTTTAAAATACCAAGCAGGAGACAGGGCATTCAAACATCAATTACTTAACCAAGAGGATTCAAAACCTGAAGTGCTTAAAACTGAAATGAAACACATGGCAAATATTTTGCTTCCTGTCACACAAGGGATTCAATCCTGCAAGCTGTGTGAGTGCAAAGCTCCACTTCGTCTGCAGTTAACAGGTGAAATTCTGACACTGTTGTCATCAACCAAAATCTTTCGTGCACCTTTCACAGGACCGATTCGACCACAGGGATGTTCTCAGAGCAGGGTAGGGTAAGGTCTCAGAGCCTTTAAATTCTTGTCATTTTAAGTTGGATTCCCTGCAGGCTTGTAAATAGAAAATAATTTAATGCTATTCATTAGAGATGTTGGAAGAATGACAAGGAATGTCATGCCTTCAGCCCCTGGGAAGGAGTGTTTGAATATTTGCATCTGGCTCTTGCAGCTGTGATTGGAGCTAGTCCACATCAGCCCTTCTCTGACACTGCATTCAGGTCTTCATGTGAGTTAGGGCAGCCTATATATGGCAGAATAAAATAAAATTTAAAAATAAATAAATAAAGCCCCCAACCTATTATATATGGATATATATTGTATCCCTATATCCCCTCAGTCCTATTTCCAAATCAATATATACTTATCAGAGAGGAAAATGGTTGCCCAGTACCTCCAAGCCTCTTTCTGTGTTTGGTAAGTCCTGATCTGACAACCTGAGCAAATAAGTCACCAGTGAAGCAGCGTGCAGGACCCTTTCACCATGCCTGGGATCACTGGCATGCAAGGATTGCCTGGATAAATGATTGCAGGATCATGCTCAGACAACACCTGGAATTGCCAAAGCATTCAGACATAGAGATAGTCGAGAGGAACTTTTATGTGGCACTCAAATTATTTTGTTAATGGTGCCATCTCCTGGTAGCAATTTGCTAAGCTAATCCTTGCCCCCACAAACTTCTTACACTTTCTAATTTAATATCATAGCCCTGAAGAGAGGTAAACAAAGTAACTTAGATCGCTTTGTCTGCTAATCTTTGTTTTCTTATTTAATAAGGAATATTCAAATAGGAAACAAGCTTTTATTAAACAACAATGTATTTTAGAACAGAACTTTTCACGATACAGACCCAGTGGTTTTGGAAAAGATTTTTTTTTTCCTGCTCAAGTTGCTTTCCTTTATTTCTTTCATAAGTATCAAACAATATAAAACCAAGTTAGATGATGCTGGTAGAAAGCAATGAGTCTGCATACTGATGCAGGTCCTAAGCCACCACATTTTGGGGAAGCAGTAGTGCAGTTCAGAGTGGGTTAAGAATATTTGACAAACAAAGGAACTGCACACAGGAAGGGACTGATGGCATGCCTAAGTCAATAAGAAATATGGCTTCAGATTTTGAATGGGACTGGTAATGTTTGAAGGCTCTGTCCAGAGCCTTACAAGGGCTCACTTTTCAGAAGATCTAAGAAGTGTGGTTGAACTTAGAAATACTAAGACATCACAGTAGAATAAGAGAAGTATACAAGTAATGCATCTAATTCCATGATACTACTGGGGAAAAGTTTTCCTGAACTTAGCCAGTAACTTCTTTCACTGATACAGAAGGATTAGTACAGTTGCATTGTGGCAAAGATACTGTAAAATTTGTTTTCTTTAGTTGTCTTTCTGTTCTGGTTCTGCCAGACCAGGCTGTTACCGTGAAAAAAGATGCTTAACTGAGATGCATCTCAATGCTTTACACAAACAGAAAGAATATGTAACAGGAGTGATGGTAGTTTGATCTTCACATGACTTCTGTAAAGATCGATAAAATAAAGTTCACAAAGTGCTTATATAGTATAAAGTTCAGAACCACACAGTAGGTAACTTGTGATATAGTGCCTGCACGCTGGAAAATTTCTTAGTGAAGGTGAATTTGGCTTTTAGTATACTTAGATTTGACACACAAATTTCTGTAGGATGACAGGTTAGCTACCTTTGCAGAAACATAGCCTCCTGAATGTATGGGTAACCTCCACTTACAAGCAGGAATGGACATGTATCCTGTGTAAGGACTTCATTGTTTCAGATTCCATTTTGATGTAGTATTTGTTTCTCTTCACATTTCTATTCTCAGAAGCCATCACAAAACTTACTCTATCCTGTACTTGAACAGTGTTGTCATACCCCAAAGTTTAATCAGCCAAAACCTCTGGTTTTTTGGCTGGAGGAAAGCAGTCTTGCATTTACCACCTATTTGTCCATGTTTTTCCATGCTTCCATCCTGTTGCCATCTTCTCCACCTTCCCAACCAGAGAGAAGAAGGAGATGCAAAGGTAATCCAGTTCCAAACTGGCCAGTTCCAGGCTGCAGCTGGTTTACCCTGACAAGTGTAAAGACTCTCCAGCAGAGAGGCTTTGCTGCAAGTAGGTCCTATTGAATAAATTCATAAAGGAACCCAACCATGGCCAGTTTTGGGAGCAGTCCCATGAGAATCATGCTGGAAGACATTCCAGAAGAAGAAACTATTTCTATTACCATGTGATGCCTAATGTGCTGAGAAGCTGAAATGGTAGTAAAAGAAATAGGGAAAATGTTTCCAGAAGTAGTGTGTGGATTACAACAGAACAATTTGCAAGGGAATGGAGAAGTGAACTGCACATCTACTGGGAAAGGTCAAATTATGTAAGTAGCAGAATTTTTACCTGGGGAACTCTTAACGGCAGACAGATGTGAGCTATACATTAAAATACTCACTACAGTTGGGTATCTAGTTGTGCAGAAAACAGCTGAAGAGAGACTTTCAAAACATACTTAGGGAGACATTACAGTCAAAATGTAAACTGTCAACATTTTCAATATATGTTAGATGCCACATACTGGAAAGTTTGAAAGCAAAAGAGATGTGGGACTGAACAGGAAGAATATCAAGAAGTAAAAAGTAAGCAGGTTAAAGAAGTCTGAGAGCAATAATCAGCTCATATCTACCTGTAGATAGTTGAATATCCTACCTTTCTTTTTGTATTCCCAAGTGTATCTCATTATGGTTTAGCTGTGGTTTTTAACTTGCATTTCCAAATATGCTTCTTTATTTCAAAGAAAAATCACTTTGATGTAGAGATAAAAACATTGTGTTTGCCTTCTCTGGTGGGAATTAATCCAGATTAATTTTTACTCATGAATACATTTTTTCTTTGCCCAACTTTCTAAGGAACTTTCAGGATCTTATTTATATTCAAATTGTTTAAAGATTTTTTACACAAGCTAAGGTTTATACTTCATAGCCACTCTTTCCCCAACGTTAATTATCAGTTAAACTGCTAATCATTTCAATGAATTAATCTTACTATCGTCTTATGGATTAACGCTTTTGAACGGAAAATGGGACATTCAGCAGTCTTTCTGTGCAGCATTACTTTATAATTTAGTTGGAAGTGGCTGCCTGTAAGTTGCTTGGCAGCACTGCTCCGTAACCTCTGCTGACTAGAAGCTGCCAGAAGCACTATAACCATTTCTAGCTGTTGGCATCTGCTTCTATATTTAAAAAGAACTTATAGCTTTTTTATGCAAATGAAAGGCGGGGGGCGTGTGGGGGGACCGTTTTGTTCTGAAACACAGAGTAATTAGCAGCAGTGGAAACTCAAAAATATTCTGACATCAAACAGAAGGAGACTTAGTACCTACCTTAAAGCGAATTACTGCGTTTTCACTTTAAAAATATCCTGGTAGGCCGGCATTTACATACTTCCTCTACGCCTAAGGCTTTGTGAAAACGGGGCGATCGCTGGTGTTGAGACAAGTCTGGGCCTCGCTGCGCTGGAGCCGCGCGAGGCAGGTGCCGGGGCTGGCCAGGAGGTGGCGAGGCTCGCACGGGCACGCGCGGCTGCCGCGGCTGCGGGACTGGGCCTCGGCTGCGGGACTGGGCCTCGGCTGCGGGACTGGGCCTCGGCTGCGGGACTCGGCCTCGGCTGCGGGACTGGGCCTCGGCTGCGGGACTCGGCCTCGGCTGCGGGCCTCGGCCTCGGCTGCGGGACTCGGCCTCGGCTGCGGTCCGCGGCTGCGGCGGCTCCGCGCAGCGGCAGCGAGCGCCGCGCCTCCGGCCGGCACGTCCCACGGAATTTGCCCGCTCTCGTTTTTTCTCTAAGGATGGTTCCTTACTGAATATTACAGTTTAAAAATAAAGTCTGCAGTGGGTTGGGAATAAGAAGTTGGCAATGTGTATCTACTAAAAAAAAAAAATAAACAAACCTACATCCCAAAAAAACGAAAGCATGAAAAGATATTAGTAATGGAGTAAAGTCACACAGCCTCTTATTTTACAATTATCATGCAAATCAGGCAACATAATCTAATGGAGGTAATGGTGACTGGATGGCTCAGAAAATTGGGAATGCCCTGGCATTTTTGTCTTTGATCATTGTTTTGAGTTCAATTTAGAATTGTGGTATTACCCACTTGGCTCGAAAGAGATTGCTTTGGTGGTTTCAGGCAAATGCATGGTTGTTTGCATCATAAAATGATGACAGCTACTTGGCAAAGCAGTTTGAAAGAGGAGGATAAGGCTTTGTCTGAACAGTAAAGTTGAGCCACTTGCGAGAATTTAGTTCAAGTGATAATATTGTATGGATCTACTCATACTTGTATACCTATTTTTGTATGAGTAGGGATTTAACTGCTATAGTTATAAGATACTTTTGTGCTCATATAAATATGTCTGCTTTAGAAGCTGTGCCAATATAATTTTACTGGTAAAAACCCCAGCTCAGCCAACAAAAGAGTACAAATATTGAGAGAGGATTAGAGTAATAAATTAATTTCATCACCCTTAAGGCTATGAATACATGAATAAGTCTGCTCAAAACAAATTAGACAGGGAGTATGTGAACCAAGATTTTAAATATGTGTGATAGGAGAGTTATTAAGCATGCAGAACATTGCAGCATTTATAATACTAGTCCTGCATCCTCTGCAGTACTTTGCCTTCCCACTCTGTTGTCTCCTTCCCAGAATTATTATTTTCATATGCTGTCTGCTATAAGAGTGGAAGAGCTGGAAGGCAGTCTCCTTCCTTCTGTCCAAAAGCTTGCCTCCTCACAAGCAAATGCAGATCTACACTAAATGTGGAAACAGTGGGTCCGTGAGATGCAGAAGGCACTGGGTGGATGCAAGGGCTTGTGCGAGGGCAAAGCCCTGAGGCTTTTAAAAGAAGGGCAGGGAGGGCTGCCTGCCCCAGGAACTGGAGCCCAGCCACAAAATGCTTCCAGGGACAAACAAGGTCAGTTTTGACTGGAAGGCTGGGAAACAAGACACAGAAGAAATTGTATTTCTAGTGCAGTCGCTGACAGCTCTGTCCTCGTGATCAAAAGAGTAAATTACGTTATGCAACCATACTTTTTCTCATATAGCACTGTGAAGGATTTTACTGCTATCACCAGTCACTGACAGACAAGTTTCTTTGTGTGTGCATTCTTTACTACCTCGAGCTCCACATTTTGCACAGGGATGGGAGATGCATAGGTGGAGTTTAACATACTATGAAACTATATTCTACTTTGTCACAGTACTTTGTTAGCAATGTGCTGGGAGATTTGTGCCAAACAAGGCTGAAAACCCATGGATCTGCCATGACTAACTAATGCCTGTCATTAGGACTTGAAGGGCTGTGCCTTTATTGGGCAGTGAGCCTATGGACACTGTGACCTCTGAGGCAACTGTGGTTGTAGTTACAGGGAGTCTGTGTATTTACAAGTCATTCAAATGTGTGACAAAGATTTTTTCGTAATTGGATTGTAATTCACACTCTATGGACACAGTATACCCTTTGTCTCCCACAGAACATGTCATCTAAGGGTCTTTGGATGTGTCTAAGTTAACTGGAAAGGTGAGAATATATCACTTAGCATGCCTGCCTTTTATTGGTTTTGGGTTCAAGGTTACTGCTCTCTGTGCCCAAGTCATTCATTTACTTTCTTTGTCAGTTTGCCATCTACAAATGTAGTTAAATATAGAAACATAATGAGGAGCTGACTGAGAACGTTGTACATTCCTGCATGTTTTTGAATATTACATTTTCCAAGTGTCAGTAATCCACAAGAAGACTAAGATATGTTAGGTTAATACCTGTCTGTGTAGGTACTCTTGTACTGAGACTGATTTTTTATTAATGCGAGCTTGTTTAGAGCAAGCCAGTTCATGCATGCAAACCTGTGTTACCCCAGCTGTGAAGCTCAAGCAGTTGTATTCTTTCTCACAGGCAAGCGGCTAATAGTCATAAATTGTTAGAATACGTAAAAATATTGTGCATCTCAATTGTTGCAAAAAGGGGAACAGGTATACTGGATACCTGGCAGTTTTGCTTTGTGCTCTCCCCAGTTTCAATGTGTGCATTCAGCCTCCTAATCCTAAACCTTTCTCTGAATTTCCTGAAGTGTTGTGATCTTGAAAAGTGACAGTCTATGGAATTTTTCATTCATGTTTTACTGAGTTCTGAGAATGAGAAGTGGTATTTCAGTTTTAAATAAATACTTTCTGATGACTCTTTGCTTTAGTAGGAACTCTTCCAACTTTAATGTTAGTGTATATGCATATACATACATCTGCATTTTTTAGCCAAGAGAGGCTGTTTTCAGACCACAATGAATATGAAAAGGACATAATCAGAGTCAAAGCAGTTAATCTTGAACTGGCCCATTTTCCAGATGGAACTTTGATGTGCAAAAATTCCCATTAGGATAAAGGTGAAGTCAAGTTCAACCCAGGAAAGCCAAAATGCTCCTTATTAAGATCTCCTTATTTCCCTAAGAAACACTACAGTCATTATGTTTTACTAGTAGGTCCCATTTTGCCTGTTAGAGGTTTTCCTCTCTGGAGCTGTGAGCCAAATGCCTACTCTAACTTTTCACCACTTAGTGCCCTGAATATTCTTGGTTGTACTTCCTTTCGGCAGATGACAGAGTAAAGCCTGTGGATACATACATTTTACATGAGCATGGGTTTCTTAAATCACCTTAATTATTGTTTTTATTAAGATTCCTATTCATAACACATGTAGTGATCATCTGTGGTGAGCATAGAGATACAATGCCATGAGCGAAAGTGGCAAGCTTAGAAACCGCAGCAGTGCCTAATTATTCTCTGAAGACCTTAAATCCTATTTCAGAAGAAATCAGGAAGCCTGAAACACCTAGAAACCCTCAGGGATTCATGCTTGCAAACATAACTCACTTTTGAGAAATACAGTTAAGCACTCTGATGCGTGACTTCTGGCAAACTCAGCTACAGTAGCAGAATGCCCTCACCCTCCTTCCTGCCCTTTTCCAGATGCCAGAGCCAGCAGAATGAAGCATCACAGCTCTAATTAACAATTGGACAAATTAATTTAAACATTAAGATAAAAACTGTTCTTAGATTCTTCTGAGTGTCAACCAGACAGTCTATTTCTGCTCTGTTACAAGGCCAGTAACAAACAGCTGGAGGCTGACAGTAACATCTTAAACTGCTGCAGCTGTTTACTTGGTAAATGTGAGCCAGGTCCCTCAAGTAAAAATTTTTTTTTCAAGAATATGTCAGTTAAGTTTCCATGTATTAAATTCAGTGACCTAACTGCTCAAATAACTCATGTTTTTATATGCCTAAGTCAACAGAGGAACCAGAACATCTACTTGCTTTTCAAAGGGTAGTTATTAGGACTCTGAAAAGGCAGACCCCATTAAAAGTGTCAGAGGTCATTACCAATAAGTCACTCTTTATTTTGGAAGTTATACAGAATACTATTTGTTATAGTTGGCAAATATATCATAAATTTATATTGAAAAATAGTTTGTCTTGATAGAAATACTTCAACAGAATCTGCCAATTTTTGTCAAACTTTGGCAGCACACACATGCTTACAGATTTCGGCATTTGCCTTAAAGGCACATTTTCATCATGCCTGTTTTCCTTGTAGCTCCCCTGGTTGGCACCCTGCCTGGCAGACTTCTGCAGCGTGAGGCCTCAAGGTTCTCCAGACTCACAGAAGAGATAGATTCCCTTAGTTTAGGGCCTCAGTGCTTGCATGCCCAAGCAAAACATTTCATCTCATGGATCCTTTCAAAGGAGCAAGTTTTCAGTCTGAATTGGGAGTACACTTTTATTAAATTCTTATTTGTGAACAGCTGATGTTCAAGTTTGTAGATGTGCTTAGTAAGGCAGCAAAATAGTTTATGCTTCTTATCATGTGTGTTCCCTGTTCTTCACCGAAATAAAGCAATGATCCACCAAGAAGCACAAATACTAGCTCACCCAGCAGACTCCGATTTCAGCATTGACTCGCTCCAGCTGCTATAAACAAGGTAATCAAAAAGCAAGATGAAATTGCATCCCATTCACATGTCAAATTTGTCACCATTGGAAACTGCCTGATCTACCAAGACAGTTCCTCTGGTTTACATTTGATTTGGTTGAGTTCTTTCCCTCCTGGCATATACATGGGAAAACCCCAGGAATATGAGTTTTTAGTTCAAATGCCATAGGTCTGGTGAGGCGGAAGGTGGCCAGTGCAGTATGTGCCTGCCTTCCTTTGTTGAATACATTATGGCCTATTTTTCTAGGGAAAAAAAAATTAATTTCTCTATGGAAGGGATAAGTTTAGCTAAGTTTGGAGTGCTAAATAACTACAGCTACTACTCTCTGGAGTATCTGCATGAAGTAGAGCTTTTCCAGGATGCCAATATTTTGCTAGACCTAGCTGAATAATACTGCACCATAATCCGTAACGACCCAACTCTGATCTTTCGCCCAGACTTGTGGGCTGAAGTAGTATATGGGAGTTAACCTGCCTAGTGATCAGTTCTTAAAATTTGCCTAGTAGGTTTTTTCCCTTTTCCTTTCTCCACAATTTGAAAGGATGCCAAGTATCTGTATCGGCTTGTTAGCATTTTTCCCATCACCTTTACGACTTCATTGTCCAGGATAAATTCAGGTGTGCAGAAGAGGTGTTGGTTTGTCCAACAATGTAAAACAAATAATCTCTCAAACAAAAAAGACTGTTATTAACACAAAATACAGGTAGCTATTGCCTTGACATGAGAATGAGATTAACTATTTTCTAACCCCTGGGGAGGTGAGATTCTAGGAAGGCTTTTCAGGAGTGAGGTCTAGAGGAGTAAGAGAAGGGAGGATGAAAAACAGGGAAGGTAGAATATCCAACTGGTTTTGAAGAGATACTGCTAAGATGAGAATGAGGAGGTCTGACATTTATCTGAGACAATGGGGAAAAAAGGCATACTGACAGGACTTCCCTTCTATCCTGTAATGTGAAGATGTGGATGGATGGACGGACGGATGGATGGATGGATGGTCACACATGGCTGAGCAGCTGCATGACACTGGAGCTGTACAAATTGCACAAGTGCATGCTTTTGCTCACCTTGTTTTAGTTAAACTACCTGGACAAGACACTGGATAAACTAAGTGTATCTGAATGACTAAGAATTGTAGAAGTGAAAATGGCAACTTAACATAAATCAGAAGTTCTGACTCGCAAGTATGTGTTGGATACTTCTCTGCATTCCACAGCTAAGTTTTGACACAATAAATGTGTCTTCAGATGTATGATAACCTGTACACATGTGCTTCATATGCATTGGATACGGTGTAGCACAGCAGAAAAGGAAATACCATCAATAGATCCTCCGGTCAACACTTACATGCAGCATAACCACTGTTGGTTCTGCTTCCATGATGCATGTCCAGGAACTGTTGGCTAATGGAAAATGGTAAAGGCCATGGAAATATTACCACAGAGTAGCTTACCATTCTCTTTTCCTGAGTAAAAAAAGCAAAGGAAAATTATACAGGACAACACAACCCCAGATTTGCTTCAGTACACTTTGATGCTGATGTGTCTGGAAGAGCAAGTTTCCATTTAGGCTATGAGTTAGGAATCAGTGAATTCATCTGTCTGGCTGAAATGCAAATAGTTCAGATTTCACAGTGTAACATTTTTGAACAGCAGCAGGGAAAATTTTAATGTATTATATTGGCTAATGGCAGATCATTTTTTGAAAAGCAATGAATATTTGCACAAGTTTCTTAAAGTGATGAAGCAAGCTTCAGTGCTCAAGAACCCCCACAAAAACAAAACAGGCATGGAGAGGAAAACTGAAATATTCCCCTAGTAATACGAGTTCCTTGGAAATCATGTTTAGTAGCTAGTCAGAAGGTTTCTCAGCATAGAAATTAATTTATACTTTTGTCTCTGCTCTGTTGGCAAACAGTTTATCAACAGCGCTCCATGATAAAAAAGTTTATTAACATAGCTCTGTGCTTAGCAAACCCATGTGCATGCTGAGCATTTTTATGGAACAAATCAGCAGACACTGCGGTTTAGTAGAAGTACTCAGTGTTCTTCTTCCTTCACTAAAAGTTGCGCTGTTTTTATTTTTGTCACCCAGCTTCTGAGAGATGCTGTTGCAAGTTGCAGTGGTTTGCTATCTCTCAATCTGTACACTACTGTCCATGCTTAAGAACCAAGTGCCACTATGCTATTTGATATTTCTGAGAATTTATCTGTGTTGTTAAAAACTACCTTTGCTCAAAAGTTGGTACACTAACTGTAAATGAAATTAAGTCACTAATAAAATCCCAACTCACCTAAATTTTTCAGTATGAAAGCAGAGCTCTAAATCTGTTACTGGTTAATACCAAGGGAATGACACAACAAAATTAAGACACTTCTGTGAAGTCTTGGCTCCTTATGAGCAGTCATGATATCAGCGTCTGAACAAAGTCTATATGACTCTGATAATTTTCCTAATTTCCTTTTTCGAAAAATTAGTTTATTTGACTTGACTCCTGGAGTCCTCATAGAATGGAACGTAGATAATCTTTATATATATGTTGAGTCCACCAGTGCACCCCTAAGGGGACTTACTTTTAAATATACACAAGTAGATACACTTTTACTGACAGAAAATTTGATAATCAGCCCAAGTCTGTTTTTATGTTTACTTTACAGTCAATTGATGATCAAGCTTAAGGCTGAAAGAAAAATAAACAATGGCCAATAATCAGCCAATTTTTGGTCTTGTAAGAACATCCTGACAGAAAATAAAGACATCGCAGAAAATACAGCATGGCAGAATAATCAACACATTTGAACTTGCCCAACAAGAGCTGCTTCAGAACATGTCACAAGGCCAGAATTACCAAAGACCTCCCTTAAAAACTGAAGTAGAAAAGGATTTCTTTTTTTGGTAGTGGGAGTAGGGAAAGAAGGTAGGAAGGAGAAGAGATTTATAAATAATTTTTCACAATACTTTTTTAATTTTCTAAAATATCTTTTTTTTGTTGTTTGAATAGAGGTGCCTTTTCTTAATTTTCTCTACAGTACATACTAACTATCCAGCAGAGGTGCAAAATACCTAGGAAAAATTCTTCTGGCTTTACTCATGTTATGTATCTGGCAAAAATTTTCTTAGGACAAAACGCTTCTTCAATGAAAGAATGGAATTATCTACTGAACGGCTCGTGATTCTAACATAAAGCCAAGATTTGAGCAGTGGAGGTTTATCATATGTGGCTATTAGCTCTTATCTCTTCATACTTCTGCCTGCCATCCAATGTATCTTTACATTTTTAACCTCAGTCTTCAATACCTATACATTAACTGTTTTTTGCCGAGATAGACCATGGTGTAGAATAAATTTCAGCTTTTCTCCAAGTTACTCTGTCATGTGTTTTTACAGTGCAGCGTGAACATCTCTCACTGTTAAAACTAAATGGCTTAGCATTGGTAGTCTACGTAATTGCTAGAAATGACTATTAGTATCATTAATGTTTTCAGGGGAAGAAGAGCAAGAAAGATCTGCAATACCTTGTCAGTTCAGTGGAACTCAGTGGAAAAGCAGAAGCAGCACATTTTTCAAAAAACTAAACTCCCTTTAATGCATCCTCAACTTCCCCACTCTCTCAGTATGTTTCAAAACTGACTGAACTTACGATACAAAATCAGTCCGATTAGGTTGTTATAAAATGTGTGTGACAGGTACAGAGGTTATCCAGCAGCATCTTCCTACCTACCTCCACATTGTCTTCTAAATGATGAATTCATTTATTCAATGCACTTCTGATGCCACTCCAGGAATACTTTACACAGAAAGTTTCATCAATGAACCAGTTTTAACAAGACTTTTATTGAAAACATACACAAAGTCATCACGTTATTTAGCTTCTGAATGTACATATTAAAGAATATTCATATTAGAGAAGAATATTTTAAGAAAAGGGGAAATACAACTGACATGCTGCGGTTTATATTTTACTAAGGCATTTAGGCTTAAGAGCAAGTTATACTGTGTGTATGTGTATCTATATACACAAACACACAAATACACACACAGGTTATCTGATTTGAAACTGTACAATTCTATGCAAATCATTATTTTTTGCCTTTTCTATTTTTAGAACACTAAATAAAGCTTTTATCCAAATGGTAGAAGTTGTTCACAGAACAGCAGTTATAATCTACTCTTCAAGAGTTTGCTTACAATTACAATACTAACGATGCACAAAAAAACCCCAAGATCTTCATGGGAAAGTTCTCTCTTACTAAAATGAGGCTCAAGTAAGAAAACACTAGTTTGCAAAGGCACCGTGGAGACAGGTTTTAATACATTAAATACAACATGAATCATTCACAATAACAAGTTTAGTGTTTCTGGGAACTTTTGTAAATACAACACAGTTGGTCACACAAAAATGTTTCTGTTGATTTGTCTTGGCAACTCAGATATATCAACAGTGTAACAGCATAACAGCTTTGTTCCCATCTGACAGAAAATAATGGCAGTTCTGCAAGGCAAACGTTAAACCTGACCGTATGTATTTATTAATTCCACAGTGTTTTGACAGATTATAGGGGATGCAACTTAAAGGATGCTGACACGCTCACTGAGGGCTTTCATTTCTGTTTCTTCTAGCTTGGTGTTTTCGTTACGGTTAGCACTGGGACTGATGAGGTGTGCTGGATACTGCAATCCTTGTTCTGCTGAATACTGTTCCCACCGGGAGTCATCACTTTCATGGGTGATGTAACGTTCCCCCATTTTACATTCCAGTTCCCTTAAATCTAACCAGGTTTGGTAGTCCTGAAAAAGAATTACTTTTAGTAATTAGTAATTAGTAATTTAGTAATACTGAAAACAGTATTACTTTTAGATTTCCTAAAATAAATTATATTCCCTTCTGCTATCAATAATATGCAGAGTGCTATTAACTCAGCTATCTAAAGGTCATCCCTATTGCTCTAGAATGGAAAAATTGTGTAATATATAAACATGAAATCTGCCTAAAGATATAAATTTCATCTCTAGAGGATTTTTTGATAAATTAATTTTATTAAACGCTGTTACAAGTATAGTATTGACATGTTACAGGTTGTTCTGCAAAATGTACAGATATGTAGAGATTGCCATAATGACTAACTGAGGCGTGGTGGTAAAGCAATTCCTCACGCTAGTCACAAGATGAATAAGAAAGAAGAAACATCTTTAAATCATACATGTACATTCTAGTGATCTGTATCAGATAGTCAAGGCAGTTGAGTCTGCATCTCAGTATAATGATGCAGAACATAAATTCAGCTTGGCCTAGAAAAAACTCCTTTTCCAAACTTGCGCAATTACTGGTGTGCTCAAAGAAACGTATACATCTAAACGTTAAGGTAGGTTGGAACTCCATGTTGACACACAAATGTAAGGCTGGAAGTTAGTTTGAGTCTCATGCTGTTTAGACTATCATGCTCTGCAGCCTCTTATCTGTCCAAAGTGTAAAAGTTTAATAATTTCTTTTCTTATTCCCACCCAAAGCACACATGAAGCTACAGTAGAGCCAATCCTAGCCCCATGCAGACTAATCTCTCCTCATGATCCTGTATCCAGCTTTCTTTTTTCTCCTTCATCTTGTCTCAGCCTAAAATGCAATCCTAACCACCTAGCCAAAGCACTAGAAAGCCCAAACACTGTAAACACATAAAGCTTTCATCTTTAGTATCTCATATTCTTTGGCCCATTTCTTACACAGTCATCTTTTCATAGAACACTGCTAAGTCTCACTGCCCTGTAACCCTGCCCTGTATGGAAAGATAACCACTGTCATCTTTCCTTAGGCTGCAAGGTAGGACTCTTCTAGACAGAGGACTCATCCCATCCCTGGTTCTAGAGCTGCTGCTGAACTGCCTCATCTTAGTTCACCTCCACTCACTACTGCACAAGCAGTAAAAGTGGATGTAGAGAAGGACCCTGTCCTGTCACGTGAGACAGTCAGCAGACCTTAGCCCGGACACTTCTGGTCCCCAAAGACTCAGGAAAATGCGTTCTGCAATGGTTGCCAGGCAGTCTTGGAGGAAAAAAACTAGTGAGGGACAGGAAATCTGAGAGGAAGAAAGCAAGCTCCAGATAAATGTCCCTGAGAAAGGTGGGCTGCAGCATGGGAGGTTACAGCCCTTTTCCTCCTATACCAGAAGGTCACCATCTACCTTGAGAAACAGTATCAGCTGTAAGATACCAGACCAGGACTCAATTTTCTGGTTTGATAAAGATTCCTTTGGAATTGGGGATTATGCATCTGATCTATACGATGCCTGTGCCATGATTACTTTCTTAGATGCAAACAAAGCTCCCTTCGGAGATCTGACAGGCTGATGCATCTGTCTGGCCTCAGGATGTCCTCATTCCCAGGGAGGGACCCAATGTCCTGGCCTGGGCTGTCCCCAGGCTTCCTTGCTCTTTGGCTGGGGATGGTGGGACAGGCCCTGGCTCCTCACTGCACTGTCTTAGGCCTTGAATTTGCAGTGATTTGGCTGCTGCCAGGATAAAAAAAATTACCATATGGTGAGCACAAGACAGAGGCTGCTAGCATCTTAGAAATTCCTTACATCTCAGTTTTTAGTTGAAGAATTCAGTTGAATGTGACTAATGTATTTTCCTGGAAAGCATACAATTTCACTAGTTTTTGTGATGACTGTGCAGTGAAATCCTGTTGAATAATTTTAATAAGAAGTGAGAGTAAACTCCAGGCAATGAAATAATGTAAGTCAAATGACTACAAGGGGTGTTTTATATACATAATTTTCTCAGTGGACAAACATGATAAAGTATTTTTGTAGTGTATTTTGAAAGCATGAGACTGTTTAGTATTGGAAGCTAATATTTCAGAAATTAATGAGAAACTATAGGTAAATTGGTGAATGAGCATGAGGTTCTAAGGATCTGAAAACATCTTCAGATTTGCAGATTTTCTTAGATCCTACTGTGCTTAAAGATGAAGATTTGATACATGTTTCGAGTCTAAATGCATAAGTAAAAACATGGAATTTGTAGAAATACCTGTAACCATGGGTGGCTTAATGTTTTGTCCACACTGTAGCGCTTTCTCATTTTCACTTGCAACAAATTATTTATGAGGTCAGTAGCTGAAAAGAAATAATATTGGAAAATGTTAGTTTAAATATATTTGTTTCAACTAGGACATGCAAACAGAGAGCTAGACAGACGTCGTAGATGTAAAAAGAAGGCAGTAAACAATATATATGTATGTATTTCTCTGAGACTTTCAGTATCATTTTTAGCTGACAGCAGCACATTCCCAGTCACTGAGTGGAGAAATCAGGTTTTGTAAGTCACTTAGTCTTGCAATACTATCCTTTTGAGCTGAACATTGCTCCTACATACTAGTCAACAGTCTACAGTTTCAGAAAAGTAAAGAGGGCTTCTTTTATAAATTTCATCATTTCTATGGTTTTGGAGTCAATGGTTCACTGAGGTTCACAGAATCACAGAGCGGTTTAGGCTGGAAAGGTCCTTAAAAACCCAACTCTCCTACCATGGGCAGAGACACCTTCTACTAGACTGGATTGCTCAAAGCCCTGTCCAACTGGATCTTGAACACTTCCACAGATGGGGCATCCACAACTTCTCTGAGCAACCTGTCCCACTGTATCATCGCTCTTACAGTCAAGAATTTCTTCCTAATAACCCTCTTCCTAATAACCAACCTAAACCTATCCTCTTTGAGTTTGAAGCAATTACCCCTCGTCCGATCACTACACGCCCTTGCAAAAGTTCTCTCTTCAGCTCTCTTATAGCCTTCTTTAGGTAGCTCAAGGTGCTCTACGGTCTCCCGTGAAACTTCTCCAGGCTGAACGAACCCAACTCTTTCCCCCTGTAGGTATGTGTGCAGTGGTGCCTGAAGGGATGAGGCCCATGAGCCAATGACCAGTACATGGAACTGCAACGAGTGACCCATCTGGATGGAATTAGATCTCTGGTGACCTTTGAATGCAAGTACAAAAAACATTAAAAAATAAAAAAAAAAATGAGGCTGTCATGAAAGGTTAAATCCTGTTAGGTGGTGCTAAATGTTCAGCATGTGTGCCAGTGGAAAGTTACTGTTATTATGGAGTAACTGACACGCCAAAAGGAATGATAATATTCCTGCAATTTTTCCATTTCATCACATTATCCTTTGGCTTGTCCAAAGTTTGTTGGTTTACATCTTTATTTCTCTGTTTATATCATGGTGACAGGGAAAGATGGTCTTGAAAGTAACACAGACACATGGCATCACTGAGGGGCATTGGGTCTGAAACATATCAGATGGATATTGTTGCCAGCTGGGTATTGAAGGAGCTGAATAATCATCTTGTCTGTTTTAAGAGTGCAAGATGGGACAGAATTCTTTGAACCAATTATCTCTGAGATTGTATTTTGTACAACAATATGGAAAAGCTTCCCTTTTTTAACAAACTTCCTCTCTGCAGGTTCAATTTGCTGTCTTGGGCTTTATGTGTGTTTCTGCCATGGAGCAGAGCACAATGAAAACAATGTCCAGGAAAATGGGAATGCACATGGCAGTCTATCTGAATTTATGCAGTTAGTTTCACAGACAAACCTATTCTTAGCAGTAGGAGACTATCAATAAAGCAGCCCTGACTTTCTGGTGATGAACACTGTCTTGGAAATCAAAGCATTGCCAGAGGCTCAGAGCCATTCTTTTCCTGGAACAGATGGTCCTAATTTTACGTTTCTGTTGTGGACAAACAGATTCTTATCTACTGTCTCTTTTAGCATCAAGTACTGTTATTGTAAATTCTCTAACTCATGTTTATTTTGTTTCCTCTCAAAATGCTGGTGAAGTGGATGTGGGATAAGAAAGTCAGTGGATATCCAATAGGACCATTACTGACAGATAATACAATTCTTAAAACTCTTTTTTTTCCAAAATAGTGGGGTTAATCTTCTTCTTTATTGGTAAGAGATGTTCTTAAGTTCCAAGCTGTGCGGACGAGATTGGAAAGTCAGTCATACACAACCTATCAAAAAGTAGTGACCATTGTTTTTGTCAGATGTTTTGAAGAGGAAAACATAGTCCCTCACCCACTGCAGTATATCTGGGTATCACCAAACATCAGCATCTTCTGCAACACTGTCAACTTACCCTAAATTCAGCAGAATTACAGTGAGACTTCAGTCTGTCTTTTGATACACAAGCTGGTGCTGAATGTGAATTTAGTAGGGCTACCATTTCTTCATTGTTTGCAGTGGTATTTGGGTGTATATGATCTTTAGAGTTCATTTTTCAATCATTTACTATGAATCTCAGTTTGGAAAATAGGTCAAGAACTTGCTGAAAGAGTTGAGTGTCCTGGTAACTGCTGCGATGTAGGTGCACATATCCCGGCATGTGTCTCGGTAACTATCAAGTACCTACTGAACGTTCTTCCTGCCACTGAGGATTGATAACATCTCTATTACATTTCTTCTGTGCAACCCACTGGAAGCAAATATGACTGCGAACATTACAAGTGATGAAATTATATTTAGCTATTCAACCTCTCTCAAGTTACAACAGGATCAGGACCCCTTTGCCCCTTTTTTCACTTCAGGACTAGGATGTATTACATGTAATAACATATTTCTTTGTATTATTGGGGGAAATTGCCAATGGCTTGTTGAACAGACCAGAAAAGAACTGGTCTACAAAAAATCACTAGAGAAGGTGCACAAAAAAGGATAGGGAAGAAAACTATGATGAGAGTGAAAAGGCAGCTTCACTGGATGGTTAGAATTGCCGGTATCGAGCAATCGAGAACAGTTTACACAGTCTGCTTGTTTCACCACTGGGATATTGCTGTCTCTGTAAGCAGCTTTGCTTTTTGTTTTTAGTTTTTTATCTAGGATTCTTTTTGTCCAGAAAGTTTTGCCTATCACTTGCCTCTTAAGAAATAAGCACAAATAAATGAATAAGCAGAAATGCAACATGATTACTAGAAGTACATATGAAGTAGAAACTCAAACTATCTGATACAATTTCATTTGCTTTACTACTCAAAGTTTTAAAACTTAGGTAAAGAAAGAAAACATGGGTTTCAACAGCAAAGAGTCTTTGCTACTTTTTACCAGGAAATCATGCAATTCAAGAAATGCCACTTCTTGAACTTGTAAGAGTTCTGTCTGCGTAACAGAAGCCAAGATGCAAGTATACATACAGGCAAGGCAACAAACAAACAGTGCTGTGTAAAGCAAAGAAGCTAGGAAGTTTAATAATGACATTGTGAGTGCTTGAAATTAAAACACTTAAAAGACATGTGGAAAGTTCCCGTTTTTTCTCTCTGTTTAAACTCAGAAAAAACCCATCCTGTTCTGATAGTGTCCTGACAGCCACTATCCTACAAAGCTTAGTCTGGCTTCAGTTCATGTAAAATTAATGAACAGTAAGATGCATGTGTACTCAATTTCTGAATTTTAAAAAAAAAAGCCACATACTTTTTTGGTGATTAAGTTTTGAGTTGTACTGCTTAAAAACACTGAACACAAAAATTTGGAAAGCATTAACATTTATTTTAGACATACAGTTTTGGGGAACTAAATTTGGGCATCATCTGTTACAAAATTAAATATTCTGTCTAGGAAGATAAAGCAGGTTTAAGGAGAGGGTAGTAACTACATAGTATTTTAAAATATTTTTATATGTTTTCACAGATTTTTTTTTTTTTAAATCAGGTTTTAAGGTAATCCTTGTCACACATTTTAGGAGCTTTATAAAATTTTACAGTATCCCCCTGTAAAATCAATCATTAAGTAAATTCAGAGCATTAAGAAAGACCACCTATGGTCTGCACACCATCTGCAGGAATGCAACAGGTTATCACCAAAAAGGCAACCTGAGTGAAAGTTCTGAGAGGATTATGGAACTGCTTTTTCTAACACTTTTATGGGCTCCTGTTTACCTTCCCTGATTTAAGGATAGTGTAAGCAGTCAGATGAGGGCTTATAAAGTTCCAGGAGCTGGAGACTTTGTTAATGGGAATAAGCTAGTTTACTACTCCAGTAGAATGAGTACTGGCCTTTTAGATAGGTGATCATTCAGCAGAATGCCCAACAGAAAGATTCAAGCGCAAACTTTAGAAAGCTCTGTATCCCTTTGATTTTAGGAAAGATGGCTCTTTAGTTTCAATTCACTGGAAAGAACCTTCACAGTCAGGAGGTTCATGATTCTAAACTGCTTGTGCAAGTTTATTAATATGGCAAATAATTAATTGTAGTACAGACAAAGTCACAATTTGCACTCTAAGTATCAAATTAACACAATAATTACTTTTCATAGTAATGACTGCTTTAACTCAATTAGGATGTGACCACACAAACAGAAAAGTTTACAAAATATCTGAAAACCCTATTACAAACAGAGTCATTTTGTCCCTCCCTACAGACTTAAGCTTTTAATGTCAGTTATAAACAAGAAATCACCTTAAGGATATCAAAAAAAGCAGTCCTAAATTAATGATAATTTTTTAATTGGTTCAGAATTTTTAAAGTACTTCTAGAATATTACCTACTCTTACTTAAATTTGTAAAAATTTAAGCTGCTGCCACTAACACAAGAGGCTCAGGACTTCCTAAGCCCTGGATTTTTCTAATAGGTTTCTTGACTAGAGGTATAATACTTTCATACACACAAATCCCTTTCCTGCTGCTGGTCAATACAGCTTTGTTGACAAATGCTCTAGAGTACATTAAGTTATTTTAGCATAAAATGATCTTCAGCTGCCTGAGATTTTCAGGGACATGGATTCAGCTGTAATCTCAAAAGAAATCCTTGGCAATTCTAAGCTGTATCCCTACAAGAGAGGTTTCCTAATACCAGTTTATCCTTGCAAATGTGTAAGTAGAGCCAAGACCTCCATTTCAACCGCTAGCTAAACATTTACAGAGGCAGAGAGCATCTTTGAGCTATAACATGCATTGACCTCCTCGTACTCAATGCTCACTCATTCATGTGACTTTCTCATTAATGTGTGAAGCACTCAGAGTTTCTATTCACATTATGTTGTAACAAGTATAAACAAATACTGGCTCGAAGGCAGCCATGGTATTTATTTATGACTACAAAACATTGTAACACGGACGCCATGATCAAATTTAATGCATAATAGGAACTGCATTGTTTCTTCCCAAATTATTTTAATAGTATTAAATAATGTGAAGCACCTAATCAATGATGTGCACATCACACAGCCCATCAGGCTAGTAGTAATAGCTGTACTGGTGGTAGCTGAAAAAAAAGAATTATGAATACAATGTTTTATGAAAATACCACAGCAGAATGAAACACATGAATAATCCAAAACTTGACATTAGCACAGTTTAGGACCATACAGTTCCAAAGAACAGCCACCACTGTGAAGGCATCCTACATAAAATATACTAACAGGTAGAGAGACAAAATCCATCATGGAGTTCTATCTTTATATTTAGCAGTATTTATTTCTTGTAATATGTAGCTAAGTCAAAATAAATCTTTTGAGATGATGCAAATTTGGTAGATTGGGAGGTCAAAGGGAAACAAACAGTAAAGCTGTTGAAAACAGATTCCATGTTTCAGAGATGTGATTTAAAGCTATAAAATAGATAAGATCTCTGCAAGTAGATTCCTCTACAGCAATATCTAGCAAAATGCCACAATGAAGACTGATTTAAGTTCAAATTGTCATACAGCAATTCAGTGAATTTGGAAATGTAGTCTGGCTTGACAAACAGAAGACAGAGCAGACTGGGCAATGGAATGCTGAATGGCTGTGACAAAACCTGGTTTTCTAAAACATACCCAAAGTCTACCACAAAAACTACCTATCTTCACTAATGTGTTACAATTCTATTTAAACATCCAAAAACAGACTCAGATTTTGAGAGATGTTCTTTCAAAATAGTGAAGTTACTGGAAAAAGATGGAAAAATGCAGCCACTTAGGCAAAAATCAGAATTCCTTATGGAGAAATCTGAGACCTGCAAAACTGAAAGGTAATAGTTTTCGTAAGTTACATTTTAGTGTGGAAAAGGAAGGACGAAGCATTACACAAAAAAGTTAAATTCCTTATCAGGAAGAGTTGATGAAATTAATCCAGCAGTTATGACGTCAGACAGACACATTATGGAAAGAGAAGACTCAGTCCATGACTAGACCATATAAATGACTGGCAGAGAAGACAACTGTTGATGGTAACTTAAAAACATTAGGCACTTAAAAAATATTAGATAGATTCTGTCTTTTTTCTTGGCTTGTGACTGCAGATTTTTATTTTAAGAATTGCTAGAAAATGCTACAGAAAAAGTAACTATCAAGAAAATAAACTAACACCGACCACAATATTGCACAATATGACATGCTTTTCCTCCAAAATACAACTTACCTCCAATGTGCTTTTCCTCTGAATCTGTTAGACTCTAAGTATGTTATTTATATTACCATGCAGTTTAAACTGTTATGGGTCATGTGTTTTTTATGAATCTATCATCTCATCACTGAAATTTAAAATTTTAAAAGCCAATTTTACCTAAAGACCAGTAATTGACTAAGTAAGATATAACGGGAATATTTAACCTACTTTACCACTGTTGTTACTTTTCCAGACACGTTGTTTACATAGGGTCAGTCTCATTTTTTTTTCTTTCAAAGTTTTGCTACCCTCTGCCTTCCAGCTCACAAATTAACATGCTGTTGTTTAGCAAGCATCAGGAAAAGCATGTAGTGCATTAAAACCAAAGTGATGGTAAACACAGCATCATTCACTGTAATTCCTGCACTTTCTATTAAATTCAAAGAAATACATATTTTTTCCTCACTGATTGCAATTAAAATGGAAGATGGCAATAACTAAGTTTAGCTATTCTTAAACTTTTTACATGAACAATGGTCTGAAGAGAGCACTGAAATAGCTACAGTTGTGAGAAGTTTTAGACATTTGGCTCTCCGAGTCACATTAATCATGGACAAGACACAAAAGGTTTAACCCCTGTTTGGCTTTCCTTAGCACCAATCTTCACAGCAGGCACGCACAAGATCCTTCATAAAACTTTTTAAATAATCTGTGTTTCTCCCCTCAATAATTCAATCATTTGCAGCATTAATTAACATGGCACTGTTCAGAATTGTAATCCAGATTAGATGTGTTAGGACACCAGGAACAGGCTTGCATTTTAACCATGCTACATTGTCCAAGGTAACAGAAACTGGATGGAGCCAGCCGGCCCACAGGGCCAGCTCCTGCCCTCTTGTAAGCTGTGCAGGAGAGTGGAGCAGGAGATGAGAAAAACATTCCTTTATTTTCCCTAAGTAATATTGAATTAGAGTTCAAATTTGAGGTCTAAAAATCAGCCTTATCACCTGATATTCAGACAGATATTTACACTTCAACTCCCTGTGCTAGACATAATGGAATATCTTCAGATATCTTCCAGGTTTTCATTCAGCACAACAGAGTGGCTCATCAGCTAGCAATTCAAAATATGTAATAAAATCCCAATGTATAAGCAGATTTTAATTTAGTAATTTGTTAAAGTGCTTTTCCCTCCCTTCTGCATGCTCGCAGCCTGGTATCCATCAACTCTTAATGAAGGCTGTGATTCTACAAATGGAGAGATAACACCCAAGTAGGTGAGTTTTCTGTAGGTGCTCTACTAAATCTTCACCTCTGAGTGCAAAAATTGATCTTCTGTCTACCACAGTAGAAACTTGTGGGAGACAATTTCTTGCAGCTTCCCCTGTGTTGATTGCTGTTTGCTTATCTCTAGCGACAGATAAAGCATTGCTGCCAACAGATTCTGTCAGCTTACATATCAAAGTGTGTGGAGGTTCAGGAGAACTCAGTGTGTAATTGTGCAGATTTTTAGCTTTTTTTTTTTCTCCAACAGATTTCAAACTTCATCTGCCACTGAGATAAAATAACAAACAATGCTCTCAGTGCATTTTCAGAAGAGAATCTCACATGGCTCTAATATATATTACAGTAAGCATTGGGCAGGCACACTGCTCTAAACTATGCTTAACAGGTATGTTAAACATATCACCTGAAAATCAGAAAAACTGTACTATAAATACCAGAAATTGTAAATGCTATAATTGTAATTCACTTTGGCATACATTACAATTCAGAAAAGGGTATAAGAATCTGATGCTTATAAGGTTTCTTTGCTTTAAGAGTTATGAAGCAATCCTGCAAAAATTCTGGACTAAAAAAAAAAAAAATCCCAAAGAAAATCAAGTTGCCTAAAAATGCCATTTATGTATGTGAAAATGTTGGTGAAACCAGAAGTGCCAATTTTGTTAAATGCCCTATTTAGTTGTGTTTAGAGAGATCTTTAATAGAACTAATTTACCTTCTTTAAAGATGTTCCTGGTGAACTAGTCACATTGTTCTTTTGGTTTTTATCAAAAGTCTTTGATGCCATTGACCAGCACTCGAGTTTCAAAGGTCTCAAAGTTATCGCTAAGCCTTTTCCCCCTGCATAAAGAAAGTCTCTTGTATGACATCTCACACTGTTCCTGAAATCCCATCTATGGAATTCTTCACTTTTATCTTCTCCACACAAAGATATCAGAGTACAGCATCCTATTGAAACCAAACTCAATTACTGGAACAAGTAGAACAAGAAACAGACTGCAGATGCAATAGAGCTGAGTGATGAGGTACATAAATAAATTTACACAAGACCAATTCCAGCAGCTGAAGCTCCCCACAGATTCCATAGCAATCTCATCTGTAGGTGGTTACGTGCCTCCTTCAACACCTCCCAGAGAGATGTCATGCTAGATTATGCCATACGCAGTCTATACGTTCTCTGTAGGAAATGTCTAAAGCAGCTGATAGCACTAAACAGACACATTACATTACTTGGATTTTTTTTTTTAATGCTGTCACGTACAGCAACAAAATATAAAAGCAAAATACATCTACTCTTTTTAGCATTTATATAAGAACAGCCACAAACAGGTATTACCTTCAAGAGAAATTTCCTTCCATGGATTAGGCGGATACATGAAAGCAGCATTCTGGATTTGGTCATGTATGTCTTCATCTTCATTGAATGGGAAGGTACCACTGAGGCTTACATAAATGATGACACCCACTGACCACATATCCAGAGATCTGTTATAGCCTTTGTTTCTCAGAACCTCTGGAGCAAGGTAGGCTGGTGTTCCCACAACTGAACGCCTAAAGGATTTCTCTCCAATGATTCGGGCAAAGCCAAAATCACAGAGTTTTACCTGTTTAATGAAAAATGCTATAGTAAGAAATACATTATTTTTATTATCAAATACATACTTGGGGAACTTTTATCATCAGTTAGTTGCAAGATGCATCTCTACTGTTCCTTCAAGGATACTTTTTTTTAAACTCCTCTTTGAAAGGAATACTCTTATTCCACTGAAACAGTAGACCAGATTACCAGCCCATAGTATCTCTTCTATTCCTTCATTCCATGAAAAAACCACAGTTTTGGATAGGCTTAACAGCTCAGGTTCCCAATGAAAGTAGTAATATACAGTAATACTTATTCATTCATAGCATAAGAACATAGCAAACAGAAAAATTGTTTTACCTATGGCTTTTTTCCTAAAACAAGTAACTGGACAAAATTTAGTTCTTAAACTTCCACTTTTATTTTATTGTGGACCTAGTTATACTCTGCCTCTCTGCAAATTTCCTTGTCTGAGTTCTACAAAGTAACAGATTCAGCTGCTTGAAAATTCTACCTTACAACAAATCAGTATAGATCCTTCCCTTCCAATTATTGATATTATTTTAAAATTATCAATAGTACTCATTTTGAATATGGGCAATTTAGGGAGATTATAGATGAACTCTGGAGACTGAAGGTAACAGAAGCTAATAAAAATACCTTTTAATGAGAAATACAAGTCAGAAAGTATATTTAAATATCCTATGATCATCAAATTAAAGAAGAAGCTCTTGCTCTTCATGACTCCTACCCAAACTTTCAGAAAAATAACTTTCTTTCTAGAGCAAATCAACCAGCCAAGTAATTTGTACTGTAATGGAGAGAAAATTAGAAATGATCACACAAGTAGCTATGTCACACTTGAAAATCTAGTTCAATATTTTAGACAAATGACAAGAGTCAAGGATTTTCAAACATGACTTCTTTATAAAGTGGCTTCAATAAATGATCAGCTTTTTCTTATCTAAAAGTTCTGTGCAGACAGGTCACTAATAATTTTCTTGTTTATTCATAAAATAAGCATTGCTAATACTTACTAATTATAACAATTAATCTTAAGAAAGGGCATTTTCTACTTGCCTGTGGGAAAGGATCAGCTGATGCCAATAACACATTTTCTGGTTTGAGGTCACAATGAACAATATTTTTGAAATGAAGATGTCTTAAAGCAACAAGAATCTGTGAATAAACAAATCAAATTATGGCTGTTTTACATTGTTTGAACAGTATCAGTGACCAGAGAAGCAAGGATTGGTGTGAAGAAAAACAATCCAACAAGAATGTACCTTTTACAAGAATGTCAACAATGAAAAAGAAAAACCCAACAAAAACCAAAATGCTGTGCCTCAAGTTTTCTTGATGTTTCACTGCATCGAATACGATTTTTCCCTCTCCAAGAGTTTACATTATAAAAACTTTTTAAAAACTGGGTTCTAAGTATTTGTTTACTTTTTTGTGTGTGAAATTCAAACATAGTAACATTTGTAGAATGACCTTTCATATATAAATTCAACTAAAAACATTTCACAGAAATATTATACGATCCAGTTGAAGTGTTTTCATGACGAGAGAAAGAATGGAGAGTCTTGTATGTATTTCTGTTCTGTTATATACACATGAATATAGCAAAGGTGCAACAGATATCCATCCTTTTTGTGTGGCTTTACTCAATTCCTTGTGTTTGGTCAGGGGACAGGATTTGCCACTGTATTACAGCAGCGGATGGTGAGGAGGCTGAATGAACCCGTGAACAGAAGAAATCAAATTCTAAAGCTGGTGGCAGTTTTGCCATTAAAGCCTGGAAACCAGGAAACCTGTTATGTTCTACCCCAAATAATAAATTTATAATAATAAACACCATAATACTGTTGTTCCCGCATATTTCTTTTATCCTGACTGCTGAAACATGGGCTTGTCTGACTGTGAGGTGGCTCATTACCAATGTGTGTATCTAAATTTAAACCAGTATTTCCAGCAGCCAAAGAAGCAGTATGATGATATTGCAGGAATATAACAATGGGAAGCTCAAATAAACCCCAGATCAAATTGTTAACAGAAGTCATAGTGGAAGCCAGACTCAGTCACAGGCAGCACTGAGATCCAATCTCAGCACAGAAAATAGGTGTAACAGTGCATAGTATGAACTGCAGTGGTTTGATACAGAGCAGTTCAAGAGGCTCAAATTTCTTTACGTAGTTCTTCAACAGTTTGCGTTTAGTGCTTTCCTTTCTTGTGCTTAATTCTTCCATCATATGAGAAACTGTAGCTTGATGTCCCCTCCATCCAGCAGCCAACAGCACTACACATCTAGTTTTAAGTCCTCTTAATGGTTTACTATCTATCAGATAATGTACAGTAATGTAAAGTAAGCTGTTTTAGCACCCCTCTTTTACTCAGACTTTCATAAATCAGGCAGGTAAATTATGTCAAAAGGAAAACATAAGAAACAGTGACAACAATTGACCTCAAATCTCCTTCTAGGTCTATAATTAATTTCTTACCTGAGTAATTAGAAACTTAGTTATTCTCTCTGGCAATCTGCCCTTTTCACTTGACAAGATCATCTCCAGCATGTCTCCATGGAGTTTTTCCATAACAACAAAGACTCTTTCTGGTGTCTCAAACATACATTCCAGATTTACAACCCCAGGATGATGAAGATTCTGTTAAAGATAAGTACAGCACTAGATTTCTCAATATGATCAGTAGCTTTTATCATTACATATCCAGACTTCAGACCCCCACCTAAACCAGACAATTTTTCAGTATTTCATAATTTAAACTGTGTGACTAACCTGTAGGCAGCAGGGACAAAATTTCTAGGGGCAGTACAGGAGAATATATGGATTTTAAAGTAGTTTAACATACATTTTCCTTATTATGCCTGGTGCTAAAAGCTGCAGAAATTGTAACTCCTACTAGTGTGACATTACCGGCACATTTCTTGGCAATTTATGGAGAATAAGCAGCAAAAATACTAGTAATTTTGCAAAAACACTGGTGATTATAAAGTAATTATATTATTATCTGTTATTTATAGAAATAAATAATGGAACTAATACAGTAAAAAAGAACAGAAAAGTACCTGTAAAATGGCAACTTCATTACGAAGCTGACTTTCCTGTTTAGTTGGAAATCTTAGTTTATCAATTATTTTAATGGCAACATCTCTTCCAGTTTTGCGATGTTTTCCTGCATTAATAAAACAAAAGCCCTCTATCAATTAAAATGATTAACTACAAAAAGTGTTCTCCTTTCATGGGTTGTAGAAATTGCCAAAACCAAGTAATCCTCAGAGCCGGTTTGCAGATAAGACATTAGAAGTTTTCTGTCATTTCTCTTCTTTCTACCCTTTGACAACAGAACTTCTCTTACTATCTCCTGACAAAGCCATCTAAACATATAAGAAACATACATATGAGAAAGTCAGCTCTACATTTCAATAGTACAGATGCAAAGTTAACTTTCTCATATATATACACACACACACATATATATATATATAAGCTGCAGCTGCATTCTCTGCAACTGGCTGGTTGTAGGCTTAATCCTTCATTGGTAGCTCCAGACTAGCAAATAATGAAATATGTGATAGCCTTTAGGCATGTTAGTGCATGTCCCAGGTTTATCAGAGAGTCAGAGATATCTCAGTGAGAAATTTGTTGTTAGTTCTCACTTCACACTGTCTCAAACAACAGCTGTACCTAAATACATCCCCAAAAAACTGCTGAAAAAAGGAGAAAAGAGAGAGGAAAAATTAATAAGAAAATAAAAAGAGAAACAAATCTAACAAGCTACTGGAAAAGCAATAAAAAAGTGCCTCACTGGAATATGTAAAGAAACACAGAAGGAAGAATAATTTTTCTCATCATCCATTATAGTTCTCAGAAAGAACAGTTTTCTTCACCTCAGGGCTTGCTTTATTAGAACTTACAGAGAATGTGAAGCTATTGATATACACTGACCCACTACTGGGCAAAAAGCTTCAATCTACAAAATTACTTCATCAACACAAAACATAAACATATATTTTGTTGAATGTATACTGCTTAAATGAAACAACAGCCAGCTAATTTCTGCAACAAAACATTTCAGAGTCCAAATACTTTCCCCATTCAAGAAAATTTTTATCTTAAGCACAATTGTACAACACCCCAAAGCCTTACCTCCATAAACAATTCCAAACTGCCCTGATCCCAGTACTTCATCTGGGAAGATCTGGTATACAGTGCTAATATCCTGTTTATATAAACATAACAGATATTAAGTGCTAAGGATATGGAAAGAAAATTTGTATTTCATTTGCTTTTTCTAGTGGGAAGTAGCATTATTTTAGTACAGTACATTTTGAAATATATTATCTGCCAAAAAATTCAGGTGTGTTTTCTTACAAGCCATATTAACTGTAATTGCTGTAAGAGCTTCAGCAGGTTGAATCTTCAGCAGGTTCTCTGAGAGGGGTAGAAGATTCCATTTGTGCAAGAGAGGCAGTCCCATGTCTCACTATTTCTCAGTGGTGTAACACAGGCTAAAGCACAAGCTGTTAGCAGATTCATTTGGGAGAATCAAACATCAAATTTTGCAGCTCAGTTTTATTTTCCTGATATTTAACCAGCAGCACATACAACAAAGAGTAAAAGAATGCCTAATTCATAATAAAGGCTGTCTTACTTTTTGTTAGGAAACAAACGGACACATCCCTAGCAGGCAATCCTTTTGCAATCTTTTTCTGACAACTACCAGAGCTGTCCCAAAGCTTTAGCTGGCTGCAGGGAGTATCTATTTTTTCCCTCTGCCATGAGACAGAAAGCAAGTAGTGTGACTGCTTAACCTGACCATATGACCTGTGTCTAACTGTCCTAGACTAAAAGAAACCCAGAATTCTCTGTGTGTGTCTTATGATATTTGCAACTCTTCCTTTGGATAGAGTTTCATCTTCATACAAGAGAGAATATCTGATCTCTCACATATGACAGGAAATGGTATATTTATCAAGCCTTGTGGTCAGTTTTACAAAGTTCAGTTGACAAATTCTATGAACTAGTAATTTCTACACCTCGCTTTTCCATTTGGTGATTAGCATCTTACACAGATCCACCGTTAAAGTCTGTGAAATTACCCATACATAATTCCTGCATCTCAAGAAAAGGTGCCATGAAGATGTTTTTTGTCAAAAGTTAAGAAAGCTAATTGTTTGTTAATTTCTTCAAAGTAAGTGACAAATGGCTGATGGGAACTTCCCTAACACTCCTCCTGGAAAACAGATCAATGACTTTGCAAGCTTAATCATAACACATCTAGTACCAGCATCCAGAGAACACTCACCACGTTTTCTTGGACTTGGCAGTTTGACACAGAAATGCTGATGGATATATCCCCTGGGGAAGAAAGCAAAATATACTTTAGATTGCTGTGCTTTTAGTTCAAACATGTAGTAATAGGAAATGACATTCACATTACATCAGTATCTACTGACAGCTCTAGAAATTGGACCAATTAGGTCAGCTTGTTTGTCTACCAGTTAATATAGAATTATACCAGCCCACAAACATATGAATTGAACAACAGTTTTGCAGCGTAGAGAAAAAACAGAATTACACAATTCATTAATTTTTTAAAAGTGAAGTCTCATAATTCTCATTTATAAGCTTCTTATTGTTTTTTTCCATTCTATTTTGAGGTTTTGTACCTCATGCAAGTAACAACTGCAACTAAACTGGTTTTATTAGTGGATTTAACAATAATTTTGATTTATTTAGTTACCTACAACATATTTGATGTTATTCAGATGAAGGCAAATACACATTCAAATTAGACTGCATACTGTTACAAGTAATACCCGTTTCAACTGGCTTAACAGACATTATTAAAAACTTAGAAATTAAAACAGACATAAGGGAAACAAAATCTTGCACTTGTGTTTTAACACAACAAACACCAGATCCAACTTCTATCAATTCAGAGCTTAGGATGTCATAAGCATGTCATAAGGTTTTGAACTGAAAACTTACTGAGGGGTTCAGTAAAAATTCAGAATATGCCTACGACTACCTGCATTACACAAAGGCAATACCTTGGGAAGGAAAGAACGCGTCTCTGAAGCATTGTCACTTCTGTCTCCTACTTCTGTGTAGAATCCCATACATGCTGACTTTCCATTTGTTTAAGTAAAAACTTCAAAACCAGTGTCTCCTACTATAAGGCCTATATTACACATTGAAGACACTTGCTATTACCCATCAGCACCAATCCCAGTTGCAGCAAGTAACGTGAGTAACTTCTGCCTCATATGGCTTATTCTCTTTCCTTAGGAAGACTGCTTTAGGCATAGAATGTTTGTTATGGAGAGGCTTTTTATCTCTGCCAATTTGTTTTCAAATATATGTACTGCTGTGTTTACATGAATAAAAACATGGACAAAGACATGGACAAGTCCTGGACTTTGAGCAAAAGAAAGAAGGGTGCTATCATTCTCACTGTTCACAGGAAATTGTTCTAAAGGTCTCAGACGACCTTAATTTTTGCACATATAACCCAAAGATAACTACTAACTTGTAAAGAAATTTTTCAAACTTCCCAAGAGGGAGAGAAGACAGCTGTCATGCCCAGTCCAGCATTTTAGGTGATTTGTTTAGCTACGCTGGACTCAAACCAGGGGCACTAGGCAACTAGTCTGATGGAAATGACATCCAGAATTTGACACTATTTTATATAGGATCCCAGTTGAGAAAGCAAAGGACATTGCTGATCTAATCTGATATGTGAGCTGTTGTGCCTGGAGATGCAATGCCACAGCCTGTTGTATTATTTGGTTTCTGAGGGGCTTGTGGTCTCATTAGCATTTTATGCTGCATTAATAGCATCCAGATGTCAAGTGCTAAAGTGGGTGTATATTGCAATAAAAAGTCTAATCCAAATTGTGTAGACATATTCAAATTCTCTTTACACTGCATAGAAGGCTGAATAGAAGTACAGAGCAACCACAGCAGCACACAGCTAGTACTGGGGAATTGTTTGCTCTGTATCAGTACCCAAGCTAGCTTTAAACAGGTCTCATATTTGGTTTACATAACCTGTCACCTTTGCTAGAGAATTACACAAAGCTATGTAAACTGGAAGCAAAGATATATTCAGTCCTTTTGGTCCTGGATAACACACATGTCTTGTTGTGCTTAGAATAGCTGTTCTTCACACTTGAGCTCTTTTCATCTCAGCATGGGACAATGTTTGAGGCAGCTGTACAGCCAAATATGATGAAAGGGAGCATATCATCTATGCTGCAGTGACCCAAAGAGTGAAGAGCTGCTTCTGCAGACAGCTAGAAACATAAATTACAGCCAGGATGGGAAAAAAAAAATCTATCAGTTCTGAACTGGAGCCCAGAAAACTTCATCCCTCTGCACAAGGAGGCTATTTCTCACACCAGCAACACAAATTTGAATCAGAAACCTTACTCATTTCATAACTATTTGCTCACTAAAATATCGGCATCTTGTATATTAATACAGATGTCCTACCATAAACTGAAAACACATGGATAGGAAACTGGTGTTTAAAATAATGTGGAAGACAAGTGATGAGCCATGACAGAATAGACTTTACCAGCTGTGCAATACATCCTTTCAACGTGTGCAGAGGATTGAGCAATGTCATTTGAGATGTGATTCTACTTATCTGAAATGGAGGAAATGAACAGACTTACTGTGCAGGCTGGGTCCTGACCCAGTTGATGCCCCTTTAGGGATGACAGGCATCAGGGCGTGCTGGATTGCCATCTCCCACATTCGTGCCACATCAATGCCAACACCACTACTGATAACGCTGTTATTCAGTGGAATGCTTGAGAGGTTGTCTATGTTTTCTCCAACATAATAGACTATATTTGCTGTGCTTATTTCAAAACAATGAGGATTGGCTCCTTGAGGCAGCGAAGTGAAAGTTTTTGCAGGTTCCAAAGACAAAATTTCAGACAATGGGATTTCCTAAAACGAAGAAATTATTTTACCTTCTGTGTAAAGATTATCAACGTATAAAACTTAAGCATGAACTTTATTTGATTAGTTTGATGTCAGCTGTTGCCTTTTACCATATGTTTCTTGTACAAACAAAAAGGCTCTTGTAACCTGAAACTTTGTGACACAGAAGACTGTTGATGGTAAAATACTAAATGTTTTTGTCCAAGACTAAATAGAACTTTAATTATTTAACTGAACTGATCAAAGAGAGTAGTGAGGTCCCTTCAGAAAAAAGCAGGGCCATCCATATATCAAGAGAACTCCACTAGAAAATAAAACCCTGTTGACTTCTCATATAAAAACTTTCCATTCCCACAACACACATTTTATAGGTCCTTGTCAGCTGACACCTTCCTGGATCAGAGACTTGTTCGTGAAAAGCAGAACACACACATGCAGCTTAAATGATGAAAAAAATAAAAAAAAACCAAAACCTAGACAGAAGTATACTATTATTGTACTTTTAGTAAGCATCAATTTAGCAATTTAGTCCTTATATTCTGCTGGTATAAAAAGAGGTTGAAAAATATTCCTTACTTTATAATATTTGCTTCCAGTATCATTTTGAAAAAGTGTAATGCATTTGCTGTCCAGCCTCCAGTAGTGTCGCTTTCTCTGCAATGAAAAACAAGTAAATTAATGAAATGTTCGTTGCACAAAAGCACCACTGCCAAAATGTTTCTTAGCTTGAAGAGATGTACTGTGAACGATAAAGACCCAATTGCTATTACAAGATTTTAATGAAGACTTTATAATTGAGTTTAGAATTTATAGAGCTCTTATTATGCTCTGCTGTTTCAGTAATAGCTCTGTTAAAATTGTACAAATTTTAAAAATTTAAAATGTCATTTTGATGTCTGCATTACATTCAGCACAATTTGCTGATATATATGATCCTAAAGCAATTAAAATTTCTTTCTGTATCCCTTATAACACCCCAGTTCACCTTTGAAGGTCACACACTGAAGGCTTTATTCACGTTTTAGCAGGTTGGAATGAAAATAGCCATTTTCTACACTAAATCTACTCAACAAAAGTCTCAACTCAACTCACAGTATCGGGGAGAGGGCAGCTGGAAGGTAAAGCTACTTTACAGAACCCCTTAATGTTATGTTTCACTTCCTTCAAAATGACTACATTTTGCTGCCTATGATAATGCAACAGATATAATCAGGTGGTTTTTGAGTGTTTTAACTGTCTCCTGTTCTTACCAGCAGTGCCAGTCTTAGTTACGATAAGAACTGGGAATTTGGGAATAAAAAAAAATGCAAAAAATGAGTGTCACAATACAGTCACATGAGTGACTGTAAATTATCAGAGTATTGTTAGAATTTGACTCTATACCATAACATAACGTACTGGAAGACAGGTCTTCCATAACAACTCTTACCAGTGTGTCCTTGCTTGTATAGTGAACCATCCAACCCTCCTTCATCACTGTGCTACTTCTCCTTTTTGTGTGCTTCACAGATTGTACCACTCTCATTAATGGAATATTGTTGCTGGTTGAAGGGCTTAAGAATAAATCATTAAAGGCTTTTAAAAAGAAGATAACTTTGGACAAAAAAAAAAAACAAAACTTTAAAATCAGGATATATGTATACACACATACACAATATCCACATTTATTTTTATCATTACTAGCAGACCTGGTTTGCACACTATTTTGTTTTGTCATTCCGAATATCTCGAGATTACAAAGAAAAAAGACTGTAATGCTACACCATGAGAATGTCAAGAGACCTTCTGAAGGCCTACACACACTCTTCCAAAAATATTTCTAAAGATGAGCTAAGAAAACGGGCAAATGAGTAGGGCCTTATCTAGGCTTGGGAGCCATTGTTCAAGCTTGTGCTACGTACGATTCAGAGAGGTATTGATCTTGAATCTCTCATAATCTAACACTGTCCCTCAGATTACTGCCCTGTGATCCTGCTTGGGTTCAAACACAGTGGAGCAATCACAGTTTACAGAGCAGAAAACGTGTCGGCTGCCCAGCTGCACACACTCTGGCCAGGCACAGCAGAGAATCTGTTGGAACCTCTCAGAGAAAGAGGTTTAAGCTATTCTGCCCTCAAAGACTTAAGGTGAAATGCTATGGCCTTGTGGGGTATGCACACTGCAACTTTCTGCCATTCAGCTGACACACAGTAAGCTGGAAAGGCATGGGAATGTGACAGCATGCCCGATAGCACTGTCAGATGAAATCTGGTAGTAACCAGGAGCAACCTAGCCCATCTTCCTTGCTGTTAGAGTTAACAATTCCTAAAGCAGATTCTGTGTACTGGAATATGGACTCAATCCACTTCAGTCCTAAACATGAATGCTTAGTTATTTCTGGCAGAAATTTAAACAGTGATGTTGCATTGTATGTGAAAACAGAGCACAGCACTGCTCTTGTATTCTGCCCTGCTAGCAAACTTATCGGTGCAACAACTGCAACAAAAAAGGGCTGATAGTGTTTAGGAAAAGAATAATATGTTAAGTTCCCAAAGTTGTTGTGACTGTATATGTCTGCAGATGGCCCTGCTTCACTGTAATGTATTCTGGAAATAAGTTTTATGAATTGGTAGTTTCCCATCAAAATGCAGAAAGTGCTGTCTGAAAGTTTAATTAAGTATGTAACATATAGTTAACATGTCTTTTCTGCCTAAAAATGATCAAACCATCTGCGGTTCCTATTTAGCTATTCTTGTCTATACTGACAAAAGGTTTACTTTTTATTTGCCTTGTATAGATCACTTAAATAATATCCAAGGATACAGAAACTACCCTTAGAAATAACTGAGGGAAGGTATTACTGGAAATACAGGAATGTCCCTTAAGTAAGTAAAAAATGTACCTTAGGTATAAATATTTTATTAGTACAATTAGATATTTTTATTTTGAAAACTTGCTGTCTGCTTAATGCAACTTGGAAATTTAAAATGTTCTGTGACAATGATTTCGTGATCTAAGCACAGGTTCATATTCCAATGATACAAGGTGTCTACACATCATACACATCGTATGTGTGCAGACAAATATGACAGTCACCACTGCATGAAGTAAAACTGCATATTGTTGAAATGGATTGCCTTCTATCAGTGCAACAGGTAACAGTAACAGAAATAAGGGGAACATATACTGAAAGAGACTCTCAACAAGCAAAATAAAAGAGGAAATTGCAGGTCAAACAGACCTGTAAAAGAAAAATATTTTATAATTCTTAAAGGTATAGATCCCTTGCATCAAGGAAATTACAGCTGAAATTACCTTAATTCATTTTAGGTTCCCTGACAATGAATAATCCCTACTTTTTCCCTACTATTCGGACAGTTCCAATAAGTGAATAATGTTTCTTCTCTTAATGCACTTCTGAGGTATGTTGCACAATTCAGTTCCTGTTTTCCTTCCTGAGCAGTCATATCAAAGCACTAATCTATTTTGTAATTTGCTTTAAATTACTACTTTAAGTTTGTCAAACTTTCCTTTTTTCTAAAGGCATCTAAAAATACAAACAATTAATCTAGATCTGATTACACCACAGCTACTTACACAATTTGTTTGTTTATTTATTTAATGGACCGGGCATTGCACTGTCAAGCCAGGGAAAGAATGCCTTTGAAAATAAGTAAACAATAAAAAAAAAAAATAGTTTACTATTGCTTATGCACAAATAGTTCCACATCATTTTCATAAGAGAACTACTTGTAAGAACTGTAAGAACTACTTGTGCATCAGTTTTCACAGGCTATTTAAACTTGACAATAAAGTTTCTCTTAAATTACTAATGCATATGATCAGTGAAGCATTCTCACTGCAATTTCAAAACCACAACATTTCATCAGCATTCCCCATTCTAAATGAGTGAGAATAGTGCCCATCTAGATTCCCCCTTGAGCCCCAGACATGATACATACAAATAAATATAAAGAAAGATGGAAGGCACACTCACTCCCCAGCTCACCTGATCATCCTGTTAGACTCATCGTGATCCAGATCAGCATCCTGCATTTCTCCATTGTCACTGTGACATCCTGCCATTGACATCTCTGAATCATGAGCCATAGACTCTTCCATGTCATCTATAAAGCCACTGGTTCTTTCACTGTCGTTGTCATCACTCCCTTCTTCCATGACCACATCAGACTCAGCCCCAGGGCTAAGAAGGTCTGGAATATCATTTCTGAAGTTACTATCTAAAAACATACAATACTCCAACTACAACATCCTGGAACATTTTAGGCTTCCAAAAAACTCAAGTTCTCTCTGGAAGTCTATTGCCTGGATCTAGACAATATAAGCAGACAATTATTTATAATATGAACTGAATGTTCCTTTGCACAGGAACAGTGTTTTCTGTGAAGCCTGCACAAAGCAGCACAATAATCAATACCACTGAAACATGTTTCCTGCCATCAGAAAAGAAATATTAAATAAGCACCAAAACCAAAGACTTGGGATTTAACTTATATGATTATGGCATGGCATTAATAGTATCATCCAGCTTATCTTTTTATTAAACTTTCCAGTTTCCAAGTTAGATATGCCTAAGTAAGATCAGAGCAAGAAACAAATTTTTTTTGCATTGTTGGTTGTGAATGTATTTATCTGGAATATAAAATCATTAGTTCAGTCAGAGGGTAAAGACAGCATTAGTTTTTTTGGGATGTTTCAGCATTTCAGAAATTTGAAGTAAGGTTAAAATCACATGGAACTCATCAAATAGTTTCTCCTAGCAACTTTTGTCTAATTGTGTGGAGGAAGGGTCTTGAGAGTTAATGTAGGCAATGTACCACAAGAAAAAGCATATTGAATCTTCTGAAAGCACAATGTTTGGAATTAATGGCATTTCACTGAAATTAGAAGTGCACAGCTGAAAAGTTTGTTTTCATGCACAGTAGTCTTAAGATATTTGGATATAAATTACTGATACGTGATTAAGAGACACATATTTCATCTCTAGCAGAACCAGTCATTCAGCCATGAATGATAACTTCACATTGCAAGGCTCTCTCTTTGCTATTTCTACATTTTTAAAATCTCTCTTTTTAATAAACCTACAATCAGTTAAAAATAACTCCTTACATTTAGTATATAATGCATTTACTAATGACACTGTACTTGGAATTTAGTTTCTTCAGCTCTTCTTTCACTTACTATTTTAGGGAAGATGCATCACACAGCAGATGGACAAAATGACAGATGCTGTATTTTGTTTATTAAGTTTGAAAATAATGTGAACCAAATTACTGTGAAAGTACAAATGAGATACAGGATGAAATTGCCTTTGATAATCCTGAGGACCCTCTGTCAATCATTCAGGACACACAATTCAGAGTTCTGTGAGGATTCTATGTATACCATACTATGAATATTATTTCATGTGTAAAAGCCAAATTCTATAAATTTTAAGATTGCAATCTTCAAGGAATATACTTGGAATAAGCCCAGACTATGTGTTCTCACCCCAAGTGACTGCACAAGCTTTCCTGAGAAAAACTATCACTTTCCATTAGCCCAGCATCAGATTCACATGTAAGGAGGAAAGTCCAAACAACAGTAGCGTGTTGCTTGTGAAACAAAGGTGGGGAGAGGGCAGAGGGGGTGTGTTGGAGGGATGAAATAAAGCTGCCTCGGATGGAAAGAGGGAATTTGGAGGAGTAATTCAGAAACAAATGTTAATTTTGTTCATTTAGTTCAGTTGTGCAGAAGCAAAGTTTACGTCTCTTCCTGTCTTCTCACAGCACTTCAGATCAATTGTTCCTCTCTAAAACTACATCTATGCAGGAAAGTTTATCATTTATAAGCAGATTTAGTTACTTTCTCTGACTGCAAATCTCAGGGAACACTTTACACTGCTATCAATGGAATTAATGTATCATGGTGAATATTTTAGTTTTTGAAAACCAAACCACAATTTACCATTGGCAATATTACTCACACTCTGGAAGAAATAGTTGTGTTGTGGGATAGTTAATGGTCAAATGAGGTATAAATGGTGCAAGATTTAAAAAAAGAAAAAATAATAGTGACTCCAAGAGCCCAGTGAGAGGTGCATCAGAAAGGACATTCAGTAGGAAGACATCATCTATTTTCCAGAAAATCATGCACCTTGTCACATTTCAAATGGGATGCTTAGTATCAGGGGTAATTTTCCTATTAAACATAAAAACTTTGTAGTGATACAGAAACACTACTATGAGAAATACTATGAAAAATATTAGTTAACATTCCTAATTTTCGAAATTCCTGATACATCTTCAATAAAGTAGACCACTGATTTAAATGAAAAAGAATGCATCATAAAGTAATATTTTATTAACCTCAGAGCAGTTTAGGCTGACAACTTAACACAGTAATATGCCTTAGAAACTGAGCACTTCGCCACACTTCTCATTCCCTTATCACACAGGAAAGTGACATTTTCAAGGCAATCAACAACTCATCTACAACCACTCCTTTTTCCTCCAGTACCGTCTGACAATCCTACCCATACACCCTTATACTTAACGCAAAACCAGCAGCACATGCATGGGAAAATCAGAGGATAGTCAAGACTTGATTTCTGGCTACCAGTGTGATTAGATTTACGCCATCGGTAAATGGCGTAAATTTTTCCTGAAGGGCATTCCTAGTTCTTCTAGGTATGTTTTTCCTTCTCAGGAAGATTACCCATAACCAGCTTTTCCTCCCCTCACATTAAAAGACAATTTTGTGCTTCTATCTGATAGGCAAGTGCCAACTTCTCACGTGTGGTTTTTGGCTTTTCTCTGGTATTCTGCATTTACCAGGCTTTATCACAGGGCCCTTTTGCTGCTGACATCACCTCTGTGGCACAGCTCAGCCTGTCTTCCAGTGCTGCCTATCTGGAAGAAACACACTCCAAACTGATGGTGTATGAGCCATTCACAGCGTTCCTGCCACATTCCATCTTCGACATACAACAGAAATGTTGCAGAGGAAAGGCCACTCCCAAGCAATGGAAAAATGTGTGCTTTTACACGTCACAGTTTTACATTTCTCTTTTATTTAATTGATGGCTGAAACAATGACAGGAACAATTGTTAATGCAACTTACCTCCATTAATGGCAACTTCCCCCAGGCAGTTATTTGGCACTTTAGGAGCACAGCGTTTGTGGCAGTTGAATCTACAGTCTGTTAAGTAAAAAAAGGATACAGACAAATTTCTTTTTCTGTGACACAGTTATACTTTTTCCTGCTATCAGCCTATAGATGTCAAGCCCTATCATTTCATTAATACAAGTCATATGTCCAGAGAGTGTGCACTAGCCTGGCTGCACGCTGCCTGATAGTGGGAGGGACAGGATGAAGATGCTAGCAGCATGTTTCTGAGGGGGAAAAAAGCATTTCCAAGGGTAGCTGGGTGGAGCGGCACTACTGCAGCCAAAGTGGTGCTCAGCTTATCTAGGGGAGTGATGAGGAGACACAAGTGCTTGGCTGCAAAGCCAGAGCTGCTTTTCCAATGACAGAAGCAGAATGGGCTGCAGTGTATCAGCTGCAGTTGAAGAGACTGACTACATATCAAATACTGATGACTGAAAATTGAAACAGGAGAACCCTAGCCAGCAATTTTAAGTGAGAAAATATTTGTTCTTTACATCTCAAGGCAACTTGTAGACAGCTTGGAACTGCAGGTTCTTTCAGTCCTTTGCCTATTTTTCAAATGCTATTTTTTACTTCTTTCATTTGTGAAAGTAGCACTTCATTAGATGTCATGTGAACTATTTTCTTTTGGCTTATGAACACATTTTACTTAAACTAAGCCGTAACTTACTAACACACCAGGAAAAGCAAAGAGGAAGGGAAAAATATACTAAGGTTGTCTATATCCTTGTAATTATTTAAGGTTGATCCAAAAACCAACTAGAGGTACAGCAGTGCCAAGCTATAGATAATTTAATTTTTTTTTTTTTTAATTAGGTTAATATTTGCTTAGGTCACCAGGATTCAAAATGAACTGGAACAGGTGATGCCTTGATAGATATTTTGCTTTAGTTAAATTGTGTCAGAATCACACCTTAAGTAACAAATGCAACTTTGAATTTTTGCAAGTTTCAAAGAAGCAACACAAAGTATACTGATTAATTTTATGATAATTATTATTTATTGTAATAGAAGGAAGGTAATTTTAAGCATCCGTTAGCCAACAATCCAACCCCATAGTATGCACAATGCTTTGTATTTACAGGCTAAAGTTGGCAAGGTGAGCCAGGATTCTAGGCTACGATCCAAGGGGCCTGACTCACTTCAGCACCTACTAAGGTATACAATGTCATGAGACTTGAGAGCACATTAGTCACACTGAAAAAATGTGGGTTTGAATTCTCATATAAGCCCATCTTATTTTACTTCCATTACAACTTCCCCAAAATGCTGAACTGCTGAGGCTCAGGCATATGCTTCAATTCGCACACAGGACTTTGTAGATTGAAAACAATGAAGATAAGAGTACAGTTAACTATTCTGCTGTAAGAACAGGTTCACCTATGCCAAATACAAAATCATTTACACCTGAATGAAAAACGTGAGCTACTGCACATACACCAAAGGGTAAGAATGAATAGCCATGCAACCAGGTCCTACAGAACACCAATTACTGTAATTTTGACTGCAGCTTAATCCAATGGAATTGTACGTGTGCCTACAAGTAGACAGTTTAGTGAGGAAATAATGAATAAGGCTACATAGTAACAACTCAAACACTAGTTTATTAATTTTGTTATGCTTAGCTTTTATGTTCCTAAAGGACATTTGCTTACCTTTGCACTGCAAACCCTGTCTAAATAGCCCTCTGAGAAGCTTCTTGCAGTACTGGCAAACTGTTGGACGTGTGTAGGAGTGGATGACAAAAGTGTGAGGCACTTTAACCTTGGACAGTAAAATCTTGTCTAGTTGAATAGGTCGTCCAATGTAGGACTGTGAATTAGACCTCTTCTCTCGCCCAGCGTATGATTCTGATGGTGTCTTTTGCTGTGAAATACATAAAAAGGAGTTTTGTATTCATTCTTAAAAAAATATCATTTTCATATATTCCCTCACTTTAAAAACACTGTCATATGTCATAAAAAGCCATGTAAGTGCCTTTAAACACTAAGAGAATATGCATCATGCCCCTCTCACACTGCTTTTGAAAAAAATTTGAATGGTACTGATCAACACCTTTGCCAGCACTACTATCATACACTTCACATTGTAACTGAAACAGGTTTTTATTTAAAAAATTTATTAATCAAAATTAAAATGCTCATTAAAATTTATCAGAAAAGCATTTTACATTCTGATAAAAACCATTTTTACCTCTTATTTTCTGTTTAACATCAAAAGTAACTTTGAAAGGCTGTATTTTTTGTATAAACTTTAAGAAAATTATTACCTTATTCAGTGTGCATGGGGGTTAATGACAGAAAAACTATTAGTATTTTCTATCCCCTTTTTTTATAATTTTTGCTATCGCTAACCCTGCCACATTTAGATTATGCACAATAGATCACTATATATATATATATATACACACACACACACACATTTAAATACCTATTTTTATATATATATATACACATACACAAAGTCTAAGGTATGAAATCCAAAGAATTTCTGGAAGTGACCTTATTTTCTCTACTGAATTCATTTAGATGTACATATGATAATTAACCCAGAAAACAACTCACCTAGAAAACTGCTTTCTCCTAATACTTGCCCTTGAGAAACAACCAAACTACCCCCACAATTAACATTGAAAGGAGAAAAAAAAGTGAGAAAATGCAGCTTGATTATTTAAAACTCAGCACCTTCTCACTATCATCTGCAAATAATCTGATAACTGAAGGCTAGAAAACAAATAATTCAGAGTGAGCCTGCACTGTTCAAAAACTGTAACAGCTGAAGCTTCAGATAGGCATTAACTTGGAACACTGCTTAGATTCAAACACATAATGCATAGGAAATCTTCCATCTGAGAAGGTTGACTGATTACTATTTCCCAGTCACCAAAATATAGAAAAATACTTTTTTTAATGCTTCTGTCTGAGACTTTTGGAGCAAAAAAGAATTGAAAAGTCATTTTAATGGCATAACCTATGGAATTAGTTCCAGGCTTTGCCTTCACAGTGTATTTGCCAGGAGGAAAAAAAATTTTCTTCCTTACAAACTTTATATAGATTTCTCGCTGTGAAGATAAATTCTTTTGGTTATACTGTAGAATTAGATGTCTTTGCCAAGAAGCATAAAGATCTACTGTACTAATGCAGTCCTTTCAAATAAAGGAAAAATATTCAAAACACATTGTATGAGCCAGGTACATATGGTCACCAAAAAGAAACTAGATATAAAGAAATATAAGAAAGCATCTGCCTTTTCTCTATCACAAACAAAACTGGAAAAAGTCTGAGCACATACTCTGATATTATGGGTTTACTTCCTAAGGTTTAAATTTTCATGCTCTGCAAAGCAGTCATGCATATAAAAAACCCCCAAACAATTAATTAGTCTCAATTTAAGATTAAATTTATTTATTATTTGTTAGCTAGCAATAAAATTTGCCTAATATTTCTAAGGCAGATTGCACTAAGTCTTATGAAGTCAACATGGCCAGGCCTGTAAAAGGGAAGGCAGAAGACCATCAGGACAGAAGAATGAGCCACATATTCTGCACAAACCGCATTGCTCAGCTAGTGTGAGCCACCTGGAAATTACAGCCCTCAGTGTCTGTGGACGGGGCAAAGCTCACAAGGAGCAGCAGGAAACAGAGATGCAGCCTTCTCAGTTTTATGCTTGCTTAGAACAGGAAAAATTTTGGTCCAGACTGATGCTACTTCGCAGTGATAGTTCAGTGCCTTTCAAGTTACAGCCTCAACCCTGCACTATGATCAGATAACCTAGCCCTAGGTTTGCTCTTCAGTGTCCACAAGAAGAGTTTTACTTGTGGCATACTACAATTTAATGTAAATATTTCCTTTTTGAACCCTAAAGGGTTTGCCGTAATTCTAATCACTACTTGCAACGCGTTAGTCACAACGCTGCTCTCACTTTCTTGAATCTGGACATTTGATGGGCTTTTTGCATGTGGTGATGCTAGTCTCTTAAAATGAAGTTTAACTGAAAAAGAGTGCAAATATGTAAGGGAAAGAGTTCTACTGCTTGCTTTCATTATGCCAAATATTTCAGTTTACCATTCTTACCACTAGAGCTATTTCTTGACAATCGTACTCTTGTCTGCAGTACAAGTGATCCAAATATCTAACTCCATCATCTCTCTTAGAATCCTGACTAATATCATCTAAATTAAACCTATTTTCTATGATCACTCATTGCCTTCATTTTCTGAATTATTGCCTAATCAAAAATTATTTTGGCAACCAAATACTGATAAAAGCAAAGTCCAAATTACTTATACCTAGGTGATTTCACGCTTAAAGGATTTTAGAAAGCTGGTTTGGCCCAGTTTTCTTCACCAAATGCCTTGTAGGTTTTAGAAACTTCAGTAGTGTTGCTGAAATGTACTGAGACTAACCTTGGGTCGTTATGATTAACAGAGAGAGACAGCCTTCCCTACAGCTTTGGTTCTGACCTAGATGTCTGATCAAATACCAGGTGTGGTACAGTACAAGTGTGGGACAAATTATTCGCTGTATTTTTTGCTCAGATTGATGGTAAATTTTTCAGTTTTAATGTGCTAGTATATGTTTCTGAGAAAATGTCAGATTGAACAAAAAGTGAATTCTAGATGCTCTACCTTGAGTTGATTGTTTCTGAGGTAACTCTGAAACAGTTACTCATCATACCATCAACCTTGGTCAAACAGAGTTACCATTAATAAAGCTTTTGTCATGTTGTTTGGTAGAGTGTTTTTCTCAAAATTTATATTGGTCAATGCACAGTTATAATTTCTGAAATATTTACTTCAAGTCTCATTTCACATGGCTGCCAAGTTGTGCTCCAGAGCAGACAATTAACGAAGTTTCTGTTAGTAATTCATAAGTGTTCTCTACAGCTCAAGCAATAATGGATACTAAACAAATGATAAAACAATGGAAAACCTACTGTAAGATGTCAGTCTTCTAGTCCAATTTATAGAGAAAAGTATTTCAGCTTGTCTTTGCCATTCTACAAGTGCTCGGCTGCTACGTGCCAGCAGCATAGCACACCATGTAATGCTCCAGCAATTCTCAACCTACAGTGCCTTCAGGTCAAGAGGTAAAGCCAAGTTTCACCTTCTCCCATGCTAGAAAAGAAATTAGAATTCATGGATCTGGTCTTGCTCCTGCATGCCCTGGCCTGATACGTCTGACTCCATTCTCTCCCTCTTCCAGCCAGAGGCAATGTGCCCGCTGGGTCCTGCTCAAAGGTAGCAGGGGAAGGGAAGCTGGTGACAGATGCATGTCAGCAGCAGCTGAAGCATCTTCCACACCCCTCTGATGACTGACAGATTAGGAGTACCTCCTCCCTCTTGTCAGATAAGCTTCTCCTCCCAATATTGTCCAAAAGTCCTGTCAAGATCCCTCAACTCTAACTTCCAGTACTCCCAGAATCAGATAGATGCCACAATTTCAAGCCCCTGAAAGCATACAAAACCAGGAACTATCCTATTTTCACTGGAAAAGCAAGAATCTCCTCTGCAAAGCACCTTCTCCTTCAGTTGGCGTGCCTGGTTTGTTAGAAAGATAAATGAGTTTTTCCTGGTGGCCAGCCAGACTACTGACTCAGCAAGTCTGGAAACTTCCCAGGAAATGATTGCTTAACCAGATTACACCATGGAAACTAACAGCCTCACAGCTCCAAATACTGAACAGTCCTCTAGAACAATCATCCTAGCAAGGTAACCTATACTTTAACAGCTCAGGAGTAGGATTTTCCAAGTGACAACAAACACCAAGAAACATGTGCAGATACTTAACTGTCCAACCAAGCCAGTGACACTGATCACATCCAGATACTTCAATTATGCTTTAACTGTGAGAATTATCTAGTAGAATCCAGTTTGCTTACCCTAATTTGAAGAAAAAAAAAAAATGTTTGTTTTTTTAATTCCAATAAGGCAGATGTGCCAATCTTTTCCCCAGCATGGGGCATTCCTCATGACTTTTATTTAACTGATGCCTTGTTTCTCCTTCTTGTTCAATTTCTTTGAATTTTCAGAATGTACTGAAGCCCCTCGTATAAGTTCTGATGAGCTTTGTTGAAAGCTACTAGAAGACACAACAATTTGTCTACATTAGCCAGAAGCAGAAAATCATTGTACAGTCACTGCAGGAAGAAGACAGTCTCCCAAAGGTAAAAATAGCTCAGTAGACCTTTCCTGTCTTTTCTAAGTTGTCCAAATACACTGCAAAATGCAATTAAGAAACTGAAATAAATACTGATTCCCCACCAATGGCTTCAGCTGTTCTTATTACCTGGATGAGTTTGACCATGTTGTGGCATTCACATCTATCTATTCTTCTCCGGCACAGAAATCAAACAAACTGTAGGGACTAATGGGAAGTGATAAAAGCTGACTGCTCAGACACAGAGATGGCCTCTTGGGAACAAAGACAAGGACCAGCTCTGCAATCTGGCTGCATGGGCTAGTCTAAAACATAAAAGAGACTGCTGTTTGCCCTATTTCTTTTAAAAGATTTTGACAGTCCCACAGATATGTCTCAGGGATTCTGACCAAACTTTATCAAAAAGCTTCATATTCTGTAAGAGTCAGAAAGCAACTACTTCCATTTTGGCAGTCATGCTTGCTGAAACATGCTCAAGTCTGTAACCTTCACTCAGAAGAGAACAGGCTATGCAACTTATACTCTCCTAAATATATATATTTTTTCAAAATTTACACAAAGAAGTGCTAACCTTTTGCAGGCTCGCCATCTAAGAAGTGTTGCAACATTATTCCAGTACTTTACACAGAGATATTCAATTAGAAATAACAGAAGTATTCCTACAACTTTGAAATGTTTGCCTTAACAAAAGAATAAACTATTATGATCTGGGGCTTTTTATTTACTTGGACAACAGAGAAAAGTGATGTGTATTTAAAAACCAAACAGCAGTAACTGTTTGCATGAAGTTTCATTTTTTAGTGTTGAAGCAGACTTGTTGAAACATGCATTTCCTTCCTATGAGGATAAAGCCTTAATATGTTCATACACAATTTCTTCACAGGAAACTACTGTCAAGTGAGGTGCTAGATATCTATGTAACCACAGGAACTCTGTTTTTAATGCAATGCAAATGTTGACTTTCTTTTACAAATTAAACTATGTGACTGTAATTAAGTGAATTCAAAGAAACAAATCTTCAGTTAAATATACTGAAATACCACACTTAGACTGCAATCAGCTGTGTTGTCTTTCAAGGCTTCTTGCACTCCTCTCTTTAAGTCAAGTGTATGATTTAATTCTACAAGCACCACAGTTAGATAGCTATGGTCTGAAAAACATTTCAGTTTCACATGTGTAAACACATCAAAGAACTGACTTCAGTACAAGCTGTTAATATTAAACTATCCACAGACAGAAATTATTATGCATGCCGTTCTTCTACCCAGACATCAGTAGAAGCAGACAGTGGTTTGAATGCTCTGCCTGTAACCTGCCTTATTTTGGAAAGTAGCAAGAGAAGATTACTGGGTTTCAGCAGGCATTGTGGGACTATGCTGACTCCTCAGAACCAGGAATTCCCAAAACAAAAGCTCTTTCTTTTTGAATTTGCTAGTACCAGCAGCCATAGTAGGACTTACATACTACAAAGCTTTTTTTCCAGTATCTTCCAGACACAAGTTCCTTCAAAAATACTAGGTTTAGTTTGATCTGATATCATGTACTTAATAATTTTAAGTATATTAATTAGCAAGTTATTTTCATGGAAATATCTTGCAGTGTTGGAATGCCCACATCAGAAGCCAGACTTGGCAGCTTCATTATGCCTGCTGAATAAAGCTAATAGAAAAGGCGGCAGGGGGGAAGGGGGGGAGCACACATGACGATACAAAGGTATCACAGCCAAATTATAATTCAATACAAAACCCTTCACATAGTCTGCACAATTCTGATTCATCCTATCATATATGAAACTTGCAGTTTTTATTTTTTCCCCCAGTGTCTGTATAAATGTGTCCCATCTGACATTGTCTACATACCATCCTTACCAAGTCAGGGATAACCAGCAGGTCTTTAGGCTTAACCACAGACACTGGTTTGGAAAGTTTTGGCACTGGACAGAGGAGATCTAGACAAACCTATTTCATGAGGCTTGAAGTAAGTTTGGGGGCAGTACTATGTTACCAATACAGAGAAACAAGATTAGATATTAGAAGAGAGGGGAAACCACCACTGAACACACCTGGGCCATGTAAGCAGAGATAAAAGGTTGCGTTGATTGCCATTGTTCCTCAAAACGCAAATAACATTTTGGGATCTTGCACCAATTCACAATACCCCAAATGATCATGAATGATGTCTCAGATACTGCAGGGAAGCAAAACATGTGCTGCAGCATTTGGCAATTTTCAATATACACAAACCCTTTTGCTACTACTTAGAAACTACAAGAACTTAGCTCCTCATTTTCCTTAGATGTACCACACACGCCTGAAGAATTCCTACTGTTACAGTCACAGAGCTTCTACGAATCCCCAGTTTAAACCATGGTGACTTAGATGTAGAGTCATAAGCTGACAATAAACAGGTGATTTAAGAACAAGTGGCAATTACCTGATGACAAAACCAACCTGAACCTCTCTCCTCTTCCAAGCTGAAGAGTGAAATACTCATAAAACCTCTGGGATCACTAACAACTGCATTCAAAAACATCAGCAGACATAGCACATAAGGAATTTCAGAATGTGTACATCTTAAGCTGTTTAGCATTTTCTGTTCTACTTATCTTCCCAGATATTTAGAAAATATTAGGTACACAATTGATGCAATATTTAATGGTTTCCTAAAGATACATTTGTAAATTGAAATTACCGATTGATCATCTTCTATATCTTATCTATCTGTAATGAATCTCTGAAACAATCATACTGGGGCAAACTAGGTCAGAAAAGCCCTAATGTAGTTTGCATTAGTTACACTTCTACAGCATTTAGTGCATGGCAGATAGTACTGGGACTACTGTTATTTTATGGCACAGCAGTGTGCAGAGTGAGCCAGTCCAAATTTACTTTCTGTACCCTAAAATGATTTAATTTGGAGTTCAGCTGGACTTTTAATATCATAGACATGCAACACTTTAAGAAAAGAGAACTACATTTGAAATACTTTTTGATTTTGAATAGTATTTTTTACTATTTTAAATTATTGCAAAAAGGCAAGAAAACTTAAAAAAATACATAAAAGATTGTGCAATTAAGTTAAATTCCTATTTAAATATTAAACTTTCAGAGCCAGATTCACTGAGTTCTCAATTCTTAGTTCTGTTTAGTGCATGACCCTATATTCACATGGTGGATCTGGCACTAGACCAATGTGAACATTACTTAGGATTGGTTTAATTACTCAAAGCCTCTACTTTACCTTCTATTACTGTTAAATAAACTCTAGATTTTGGAGGAAGTTCCAGGACCACTACCCAAAAGAGTATAGGGGTTCTTATTAAACACACGAGCACACTGACAGCAAGTTCCCATTAAGACAGAGAGGAATGTGCAGTGTGTATCACTGGAGCACGGAAAGATAACTTGGGGGTGACAAGAATAAAACATAAACGAACGGTATTAATTCACAGTTAAGTCAAGTGCCTTCAAAAGAAAATATTAATTTTGCCTCTGAGGATCTTTGGTCTAATGAATTCTACTTCAACCATTAGAAAAGGACTTGTAATTAGAAGTGGTTTAAGGCACCAAAATGCTCTCAGCTGGAACACCCCAGCTCTTCTTTAATCCCTCCCTCAAGGGCCCTTTTTTTTTCTCCAGTTCAGTGAGCTGGGGAGGCATACAAAACTCTAGAAGGATTGGAACCAGGAAAAGGAGATGCATCTTCCGTAGGAGTGTGGGAAACAAAGGCTTCTTAGAGTGGGTATTTCTGAGTCACCGGAAACAAGGACTCTTTATTTCAGTGGGCTAAGACAAAAGGGCATCTGTATTAAGTGTTGGATGTGAAGGAAGAAAGAGAAAATGGCCACCTACGACTCAAGACAAGTCCCTCCCAGAGAGCCGACTGTCCTAGTTCTGCAGAATCACTCTTCTATATATAGCTGAAAAGCCTCAAGCCAGCTCTGCTTATAACAAATCTACAGAGGCATGCAACACCTGGTGCTTTGTATTCTGTCAGTGATACATAGTCTTTTTAACTAAAACTATTTACATTTTAAATTTTAAATTACTTAGCAAAAAATAACTGCAATTCCTGATTCTTCATCAAAAAGCAATGATAATATGTAACATTGCACTTACCTAGGCCCCATGAGACACATCATTCCTATTTTAAAAGCAAAGCTCAACTAGACTTTTTCCAAAAAACCACTTCCAATGTGTCTATAAAATGACCTGACTATATCAACATTCATTGCTTCTAGAAAACAAATAAAATCAAAATAATGGAAACATATATTAAAAAATAGAAAGAAAATTCTATTTTGTCATATGAATGTATTTTGAAGCAAAACCATAGATAGCTAACACATTTTCTTTTCACAAGAGAAATACAATTCTGTTTTTCCTCCAAATACCTTTTTTTTCCCCCCACTACTACCTTTAATTACTGCTACTTTAGGATAATCCACCATCATCCAGATTGGTGGATTCATCATTTTTCAGACAGCACCATACTTAGAATAAAATTATCTTAGATATTACAAAAACTGTGGTTTATATATACCTGTTTGTATTGCTTTATGGACATACTGTGGGGCACACAGTAAGAATGTATGTGTCTTAGGAAGAAATCCAAAACTCATCCCTGGAAGTGTTCAGTGAGCTTTGAGCAACTGGTCTAGTGGAAGATGACCCTGACCATGGCAGGGAGTTGGAACCAGATGATCTTTACGGTCCCTTCCAACCTAAACCCTTCTATGATTATAGGAAATACAGTTGTTTCTTTCAAAGAGATAGATGTTTGGCCACAGAAATCTTCGTTTTAGCTTAACAAAATATTCCTCAGACTAACTATGCAGTATTTCTAAAATGTAGTACTTCTAACAGTTGCAAAGCCTGCTCTTCTCTGGCTGCATCCCAAATACATGCTGCAAGGGAAAGATGCCAATATTTCTTAGTTTCAAAAGCTTTGAAATTTTAAATACAAACCAAACTTCTTTGGAAAATCCACACTGAAAGTCAAAGAGAACAACCTTTGACATGAATCACCCACTTAAAAAAATAACATTGTTTTCTCATTTAGACTTGAATTTTTTTTTTCACATAGAGCTGTAACTTATCTGTACACTGTTCATGGCTATTTCCACAGAAATACAGAATCCTAGATTGTTTGGGTTATTTTTAACTCAACCATATTCTGAAAGAAAAAGCTACCACAATGGTAGCATGGTATCAGAAGTTTATTGCTGGTGAGCACTTGAATGTGAGATTTGTTCAGCTTAAAAATAAAATGTTTATTTTCTACATTACTCCAGCAAATTCCCAAGTCCTGAAAGTCAAGTTAAATTTTTTTCCCATGCATTACTACCATTATAAAACAGGGCTCCAGTCTAATCAAGGATGTCTATCATGCCTAAGAAATGAAAAAGTCACTTCTGTATTATTTTTATGTTCACTAATTTTACTGTTGAGTATAAGAATTATGACCCTCACTTTGGAATCTGGACTTTACTAATACAATTTAATTCCTGTATGCCTTCAAATTCATACTGATAATCATAAAAGAGGATGTTGCTGATAGCATGGTACAGAATAAATTCAGTACATACCTCATAGCCAGGGCTGACAGGAGACTGACAGGAAGTTGGAAAGAAGAAAAAACAGAACAAAGAAATAAGGGGGAGAAAAAGACAGAAAATAATGTTATTTTAGAAGCAAGCATTATTGTGAGATCACATTATACTCTCATTCTTTGTTATAGAACAAATGCAAAGAACTGCATTTGAGCTGAGACATGTAAAAATCTGGGTTGCGCTGTATCCTCCTAGTTCTACTTTGTTTTTAGCATTTTTTTTGATGACTTTTACACTACTAAGTTAAGAATCAAAACAAAGATTTTATTCTTTGGAGGTCACTCAAATATAGTCCCCATTCAATTTTCAGTTCAAGTGAAATGCTTTATTGGCTAATGAAAACATTTATACCCAAACTGAAACTGTTTCTGTGCATTGTGGTTCCCTGTGCAAGGATAATTAAAATATAGGTACATTTTGCATGATTCCACATTATCCTGTGTCAAAGATTTTTAAATGACAGAATTTCATAACATAGGGCATAGCTTATTCACTTTATAAGTGACATTTTCCAGAAAGCAGGCTTACATGCTGTGTCTCCTATTAGGTGCACACAACATCAACAAAAAAAAGGGAAACAATTCTGTTTGATAATTACATGTTTCAAAGATCTCCAAGAATTATTCTCTCTAAACTTCTCTACATGGTAATTAGGGGCAAAAATAAATTTATTTTAGTCCTATTTAAAGAATTGATAGATATAACTGAGATTATATTTCGTTAGCAGTGATTCAAGTAACACATCAATATTAGTAATGAATGATACGCTTTTAAGAACAAGGGTGATGTTTTTCAGTATATTCACACAGACTGTAGAAAAATGAAAGACATTCATTCCAAAGTGCATGGTTTGATTGGCATCACCATATAAACTGTCATAAAACTTATCTCACAAGTACTGCAGAAGAATTGAGTCCAAAGGCTAGATCTGGTACATGAAAAGTGACAAAGCTTATGCCACTTAAAAAAAGTGGGGTGGGGAGCAGGAATGGAAATACATTCAACAGAAAAAACACTAAACAGAACAAAATACATATAGAAGCTGCATGTGAGAGCATTTCTGAAAATCCAATAGATGATACCACGATTTCATGAAATAAAAATGAGATAAGAAAACGATTTGATTTCTCTAGGCTAACGCCCATCCCTCTACCTATTGTAAATATATTTTATTTGTGCATGAACGTGTGTGTGCGCATGTGTGATGTTCTCAGTCATCAGCACAGCGACGCCAATGTTTACAAGTTCTTAGAGAAGTATAGCCTGCAGTATAGATGACCCTTACTGCATTTCTTCACTGTCAATTTTAATGCTTTCAACCATTCTGAAATATATAGCTTTGCAAAACAGGTATTTCATATAAGAATGTATCAGCAAACAACACAGTCATACAATTTAAAATGTTTTCAAATTGAAAATTTTTTGCTACATTTTAACTGTACAGTGCAGTGAACATTTATAGAGGGTATACCAGGATGCTCACACAACTTTTTAACCAAAATTTAAAAAAAAAAGAGATCAGAATTAGGGCCAGCCTTCCTCAAAATTTTCTGTCTTGGCCTAAGTAATTTCCGAAACAACCTGCTGAGAATTATGATTAATCCGTAAACATTTGTTGCTGTAGTCTGCAGAACTTAAGCACCTTACTCATTTATGCAGCTTTTCAATTAAAAATACAGATTCATAATGTTAACCTTAATTTCCAAGTAGCTTTAGACTAATGATAATCAGTAGCATAAGTACATAATTATGGTTCGTAGATGGTACTGCATCTAACACCAGGTCTACATAATTTGCAATAGTGTCCTTTTAGTATGTCAAGTTTAATAAGTTTAATATTCTAATTGAGAGGAAAACATGATAATTGTTGTGTGTACTTACAAATTCTTTCCTCTCTTTTAAACCTTAAGGTTTTCAAAACTTTCACTTAGGAGTGGATTCATTTACACACTGTGTAAAATCTTAACTATTCAAGCACATTATGACCATGAGTGCTAAAAAGAACAAACATGCTAAAAATAAAAATTAGGTATCATTTTGATTTACTCCAATCAACATTTTGTTCTCAGAACAGTTGCTTTCATTTTGGAAAACTAATATATCAATGAATACACAAGATACCATATATTTACGTGCTTTTGTGTATACTGTACATATATATATATATATATATATATATATACACACCTACACATGTATACTGTACATATATATATATATATATATATATATATATATATACACACCTACACATATATATACAGACATACACATACATGCACCACAAAAAGCCATTTAAGGATCTAATGGAGATTTCTCCTACTTTCTTCGGAACATTTAGAAATATGCATGCTCCAACTAATTAATGACAGACTTAACTGTGACAGATACTCATTTTAATGCTGTGGTGTCTGGGTCACAGTGTTCTAATGAGGCGAATCTTTCCTATTTAATAAGACAAGGGAAATACTGGTCTGATACAGAAGAAATTCAACATCTAGTACCAGAAGAGGTTCTCCAAGATCCAACTACTTATATTAGCATGGGTGGCAGTATTAGATCTTAAAAATAACCTAATTCTTGACAAAGGAGGAGACTCTCGGGAGGATCAGAAGTGACACATACCTTAAACCCACATACCTTAAGCTGGTGACCTCCCTTTTACGTCAAGATGCCTTCTCTTACTTTATCATTTACATACCACCCTCCTCTGTAGTCTGTAACAGGCAAAACCAGATTCTATAGCACTAAATGTCATAGTTTCTTAGCTCCTCCCATGGCCTCTACAGCTAGGCAATTCCATACCAGAAGGGCTTCATCCGTCACGCTGGGTGAGGGCTCTGCAGAAACTGTACGAATGGTGCTGAGTCCTGTTAGGGACACATTTGACAGGCGTCTTTTCCGTACACCACTGCAGTTGTTAGGAATTTTAAATGCACATCTCTTATGGTAGTTTAGACCACACCCTGAAAAGAGAAATTTAAAACCATCTGATTATGCTTTATTACTCAAAAAAGCAAATAATTTTGGATTTTTTCAAAAACAACACAAACTCAAAAACACTAGCCTTATTTTTGATTAAACCTTTTCCCTCTACTCTGTTCTTCTATTCTAGCAAATTTTTAGAGAGATAATGTTATCACTTCCAAACAGATATACAACCAGTGGTTTTTCTCAGATTTTTCAAAATCTATGGTCTCAAAGTGCAGGGAATTTCCATGACCAGCACTTGAGAGGCAAGGAACAGCATATTCTGCAAATGGCATATTTTGCTGGATTCAGCTTACCAGAACTCAAATAGGTGTGGCAAAATGAGAAAACTCAGCTATTACAACTTCATATGGATTGACAGTAACTTCAGTTAAATAATCTGAATTACTGCAACACAAAATGAGACACAGGCTAATTAAGAATCATAAGGGGAAAGTAAGACACATAGCCTTTTCTTAAAAAATACATACTGACCAAATTTTTTTACACTCAAGGTTACAGAGCCATGTCTAAGAGGCCTCAGAGCAGTCAAAACGGTAAGTTCTTTAATCAGTTAATTACTTTGATAGTTCTTACTGTCTCTAACCAATTTAAAAGCAGCATTAGACACAACACACGGAATTGGAATGGAAAAGCCTCTTCTTTAGACTGAAAAATTGCATCTCACTGCAGCTTACCTTCACATTTGAGTCCCTGACGCACCAGCCCCCACAGCATTTCTCCACAATGGTCACAAAAGGCTGGAGCTCGATATGAATGAACAAACAGAGCATGGGGCCGGATTTGAAAGTCTTCAAATGTAGCAGAAGCTGTAACAGTAAGATCATAGAATTAGTTACATAACTAATAATCTCCACTTACGTGGTACTTCATCACAGAACAAAGCAAAACTCCTTTTGGCCACTATGATGCTGAACCTTGAATTTGGAATTGTTCACTGTACAATATTTTGAAAATAAAAAGAGTGATGATATGCCTTCATACTACAATGACCACTGGAAAAAGCATAAAGCTGCATTTACAAAACTGCAGCAAAGACACCTCTGACAATATTTTTCCAATCCAACACAGGAGTATAATAGCATATCAACATCTGCCAAAATTGTCAGAGTTCAATCAAATGTCAGAAATTTTTCAAAATACTCTTTTACAGGCTTGACTCACTACACCTGAAGTTATATGTGCCTAAAATAAACTGAACACATCCAGTAAAGAAATACTGCAAGGCTTTTTTGAGAAATAAATTAAAGTGTATCTAAAGTTTCTCCTGATCATTTGGTATAATTAATTCAGCAGCCTATGTTGGTGTTGGTGAACTGATCACTCAAGTTAAAAACATATATTAGAGCTCAAAAACAAAAATGTAATGATATACCCAAATTTTCAATAAAGAAAAAAACCTTGCAGAGCAGCCTGGAAGATGGTTGTGCATTTCTTGAAGTACCAAATCCTTACAAAGTGACATGAGCCTGCAACTAGTGTAACAGCTGCACAAGTTAGAGGGGCTAGTTAAAGGTTATAGTGCAAACCATAAAAATAAACAACTCAAACGTTTTAAGAACCATTTATAATACAGAGACAACCAGTACCACAACACTTTGAAAAACAGGCTTAAATGAAATATTTTCTTTTTCTTATTAAATATCTTAAACATGTATCAGATAGTCTAAAGAAATATCTGTCAAATATGGTTAAACACTAATCACATATGCAAACACTCGATCGCATTCAGACTGCCATTTAAACAAGTTATTTGTGTGCTTACTCTTCACAGATATCAGGATGAATGCAATAGGGACTTAATAGAAATACTTGGTCTTTCAGCAGAAATACATTCCTGATTTGCAACTGACAGAAAGAAATTTAAGAAAATAACCAAAACACCCCCCTCCCCACAACCCTGTTTTTTAATGGTTCAATTCAAAGGAATTCCTAAAAGATTAAAATATCCTGGCTTGTTCCTTCTCTGCTAATGAAAAGAGAACCAAAAATCTGCACACTGATCAAGAAAACATTTTTAACTAGAGGAGGGTGCCAATAAAGACCTGTGCCCTGGCCTCAGTTGCTTCTCTGCACAAAACTACTACTCTTTTCCAAAACTGTCCACAGAAAAATATGTTTCTAGTCTCAACCAGTCTTGAGATCTACTAACAAAAGTATTTAGAATACCAACACGAAAGTAGGATCCAATGATTCGAATAATATCAAACTTCACTTTAAAAAAATTTTTTTACTCAAACAATCCAAATCATTTAACAGTTTGTTTATTTCAGGATTTCCCTTTCTTCTCCCAGGATTATTTCATAAAATGCCATATTAAAAAAGCTTACTTAATTCATAACACTAGGACTTCATAAAACAGTCCAACATAGAAACATCCTGAAACTAAATTAAATAGTTTTGTATTTATCTAAAAATGCTAGGTCAGACATATTTTTCACTCAAGGGCTTTCAAACACCTGTTCAAATATATATAGATTTTTTTTTTTTCCATGCTACAGTGGTCAAATTCACTGTTAAGACAATGTTCACCCTGTAATGACAATGCTCTCCTTGGTCTACTAAAAACACAACTCATCACAGAATGGGTCAGGTTGGAAGGGACCACAGTGGGTTATCTGGTCCAACTTCCCTGCTCAAGCAGGGTCATCCTAGAGCACATGGCACAGGATCGCTCCAGATGTTTCTTGAATATCTCCGGTGTGGGAGACTCCACAGGCTCTCTGGCAACCTGTTCCAGTGCTCAGTCACCTGCATAGTAAAGAATTTCTTGCTTATATTCAGGTGGAACTTCTTGTGCATCAGTTTTTGCCCATCACCTCTTGTACTATTGCTTGGCACCACCGAAAAGACTCCATCTTCTTGACACCCTCCCTTCAGAACACATTTTTAGATGTTGAATGGATTTCTTGTGATTTTACTTTAGGACTTTGAGTGAACCATCTTTTTGTGCATATTGCCAGGTGTTTTTCTGCAGTACCAACGAAATCAGACTATGTTGGAAGGGTCAAGCACTCAAAGCTTTGAAATATATTTTGATCTTATTAAAATACAAATATATATTTATATACTTCACTTGTACAAAGAGAACAAAATACAGGCATATTAACTTTCCTATTTCATTTCATATTGAACATAGGAATTTTGGACAACACCTTCCCAGTAGATCACTGGTCTGTGAAGTTCAAGAAGGATTTGTTTTTCTGGGCCTCTATTATCACTAGCATGCAGCCACAGGAGGAAAAGTTGTCACAGCCAGGCAGCAGACACCTCTATGGTCCTACCACATATGGGTACCAACTGTGTTGCAATAGGTCAGTAGCTGGATGGGATCAAATTTAAGATGCAAATCATACTGACCCTTGATAACTCACTTCCTCTCCTCTTGTCTGGTCTATGAAATCATGATACATATGTGAATACATGGTCTTCAGCATTTTGGAAACTCCAGCCACAACACACTACAACATGCTACGACATATCTCCTCAGCAACTCAGACAGCTATAAACACATCACTAAGCCTTCCCATCTTTCTACTTGTCTCCTTCAGACTTTCCATCTAGAATTTAGAGCCTCATCTCTTCTGTTCCAGACTTTTCTTCATGGATTTTGCATCGCATATTTACCTACAACTTTATGAAGAATACTGTGATTAACATCTCTGATTCTTTGCAAAATGAAATGATCATGGAAAAGATATGAATGTGTGTAGGAGCCTTTTCAATGATACGGGCCAAAACTGGAACACTATGCCCTACCAGCTTCCAATAGAACTGCAATGTACACTTCTTTGCTTTTGTGTTTCTAGCTTAAATTTGCACGTGCAAATATAAAATCAAGAAGTTTATGAAAACAAGATACTCCATGAGTATGCATTTCTCTCCTAGGAGAAGACAAGAAAGACCCTATTACAATACCCTCAAGACATGATAGCCATGAATTTTGAAAACATATTTGTGAAGTTTAGAGATGCAAACCTTTTGTTTATAAAAATACTTTCCTGAAGGTGTTTCTAGAAGCATACAAGTAATAATCAAACCACTATTAAAAGAAGGGATACGTACAATAAAAACAGTCTAAATCTCAATCTAGCAAAGGATTCATGTAACTAAGTTTATGACAGTTGCATTGAATAACCTAATGTTATGCATGTATTTAAGTTCTATTTTGCATCAATGACACTTAAATTAGAAGACTGGAGAGGAGTTTTACATTGATTAACTGGGTAGTTTTACAAATAGTGTGAATAGTGCAACAAAACCACAAATAGCTTAATAAAAACCAGTAACTCGAGTAATTTTAATTAGTTTAATAATTTAGATAATGGATTAAAAATATATTATCTTAAAGTAGCTTTTAAAAATCTGGGAATTGTGAGAAATATATATAATTTTCTCTGTAGAAGCAAACATGAAATCAAAATCTCCCATGAGTAGTTTTGCCTTAGCAAATGATTTGTAAATTAGGTCTCCCTTTTAAACTTCTTCCTACCATCTAGTCAGTCAACTTTTTAAAATTACATGTCTAGGAAGCCTCTCATACAGCCACTAACATTCAGAGCTTTAACTTTCATAATATTCCTGTTCTTCACTGAAAAAAAAAAAACCCAAAGCCCTGCTGATGAAGAGAAAGATATGTATATTTTTTCCAAAAAAAACGGAGGCCTTTCTTGGTAACAAAAAGCTTCTGTAATCAGACTACCCTTTTGCTTTGACAGAGCACTGATGGGGTAAAGACAATTTTGCTGCTCTATGCAAAATTGTGCTGCAAAAAAAGGGGGTCCTTCAAATATGGCTATAAGCACATCCTAAAAAATTTAATAACTGCAGAAAAGTTTGCAATATTATGTTCTTAATATGACACTGTTACACTGTTAATTCTCAGACTACCTTGTCATCATCTATTTAAGCTTTCCTAATATCACCAAAACACTGACATTGAAACTGCAACAGTTTTGACAAGACTATTTCATCAGATCTATTAATGACTTGGCTGTTAATGGCTAGTACTCCTTGTTCTGGGCTCAGTAGCAGACCTATCATTCAGCACAGCTGGAAAGTAAAACAAGAAGACATTGCAAATCAGAGAGGCAAGGTCTTGCTTTCAGAAAGAGGCAAATTTTTACTTCATCATTTCATGCTCCGAGTCCAAAATAGCTTTGAACTATAAGCAGAGGTGAGATCCTGTTATTATGAGTAACAGAGCTTCACATAATGGGCACTGTCATCTTGCATCCACACCTCTCATGGCAGAAGAAATCATCAATCACAAGACTAGCAATATCTTGCAGCTATGAAAAGCAGGCATTCTCCTGCTACCTTCTCCCATTTGGAATGCATTTAAGAGTAATGTATCCTGTTGAGTTCCCACAGACATTTGTAATTTGAGTCCTTACTTACAAGAAGTGCTGGCATCCATCACTTAAAAAATTAATATAACTCTCAACTATACGCTACTGAACTTCAAGCACTGCTTAAACCATAACAATTAATGACTGCATATACAGCTCAGCTGGACTAAGAGAAAGGAAACCATTTTATTCTTTTCAATGTTCCAATCCTGGCAATCAAATACAGTTTGAGTTTCCAGAGTTTCATTTCAGTTAGCAGAATTCTGGCAGTTCATACAGGCCAAAGACTCCATCTCTGATCACTAGAAATAATAATTTCCTAAAATCTATACATGTACACATTTATAATCATTCTGTTTCTTTCTTTGTTCTGCTCTGAAGTAGGGAAACTTGGATATGGAAAATTCGAATCTATTAAGCTTTCTGGATATGAATGTGAGTATTTTAGCACTCTAAATTCTACATGCAGAGAAAATCCTTCTAATACAATAAATTTCATTTTGTTTTCTTTACCTATTATTGCTTTATCCCAATGCTTTAGGTAAAACCAGTTCTAATGAGGAATGCTAAGTTGACATTCAGGTAATTAGCTGTAGGAGGTGGGGACAGAGGGAGAGATACATTTTCAGAACTGAATTTGGAACTCTTGAGCAGAAGCCTACTATTGCTAACTGCAACTGGTACCGGCTAGTTGCAATACTTTTACAAGACCCAGACTAATCAAAAGCTGCATGTTCTCAACCCTCCAGTGACAGAGATACAGGAAACTGAATCACCTGCCACGAGGCCGAAAACATCTTGTGCTTCTATACCTGGACTATTTAGTTTGGAAACATGAGCTTGGGTGTCCAGAAAGCCAAGGAGAGGGAAAAGAAAGGTCCCCAAAAAGAAACAGTCATGCCAGAAAGAAGGGGAGCTGGAAAAGCGAGGGTGAAAATCCTGCATAGAGGTGAGATGCTAGAAATAGGGGAAAATCCCAGAGATCAGAGAGAGATGGAGGCCACAGAACCTCCATGCATTTTGATCAACGATGGCCAAGGTTGGTAGCTGCATGTGGTGGCACAGCATTAACAAACAAGACTTTGTGCCCAGCCTTCCTTGGCCAGCAGCTACCTCCTTTCTGAGAGGGGCCGTGGGAAGCTGGCAAATGTAAGGCTGGGAAGGGAGCAAATGAGCCAGTGTGGGAGGCATCCAAGTAAGGATCTCATCTCCTTCTTAAATCCCTGTATCCAGATTCACTATGGGCTGTTGTTTACACTGTCTCATCAGTGATGTGATATTTAAGTAATAAACTGAGTGAGACAATAAACCATTTGCAATCATTTGTCCAGTGATAGCTCAGAATTTTACAGAGAATGTTAATAAAAGATTAACATTTATGAGTCAATGTGCTTGATTCATCTGTGCACTTTGAATTTTTCCAGTTCAGTTTTGATGTGCTTTTATTCATTTGTGAATGATTCCACAGTTTCAGCCTACAAACTATACAGCTCACTATGTTTAAGTTCATTTGAAATCCCATCACACAATTGTTTCATTGTGAATTTACCCATTTTTCACACAAGTGGAAAAAACAGCAATACCTTACTTGACAGCTTCAGGTCGTGCTAATCATGAAACACTGCAGAGGAATCAATTTAGCATAGGAAAAAAAATTAGATACTCTGCCAGTTTACTGGCACTATTGATGCAGTGTCCTGAACTGATTCTGACTACTGGCACTAAAGAGGAGCCCAACATGAAAAATAAAGTCTCTTACTCCTTTTCCATGCTCTGACTGATCTAAATTAGTATCTTAAAGTAAATGTTATGAGTCCTTTAAATCTTTATTTCCTCTGACTTTTTTTTTATGTTCTTCACAGTTTTTTTTCTAAGGATTCTGAAAAAAAAATCTCAAAAAGAAGAGGTGCTCAAAAAGAATGAACAGCACTTGCAAAACTTACTTAATTCCCACAGGATTTTTTTCATAAAAGGTTAAGATTTTTTTTGTTATATGGTGAATAAATGCTACTGGCTGTAAGTATAATGGAATTAAAAATACAATCTTATGTTGAATTCAGCAAGGAATGAAGGAACCACCTCTGGACACATTAAATTATTTTTAACAAACTATACTGTTAACTATCTGCAAAAGTTTAGATATCTTTTAGAATTACCCTAAGAATTCATAAATACATAGCATTACAGAATAAATACAGCTGGGTTGTTTTGGGGGTTTTTTTTGCAGTTTTATCAGATGTCCACAGGCCCTGATGGGATGCATGCAGCAGTACTGAGGGAACTGGCTGATGTCCTTGCAAGGCCACTCTCAACAATCTTTGAATGATCATGGTGACTGGCAGAAATGCCTGAATTCTGGAGGAAAGCAAATGTCATTGCTACCTTCAAGGTGACAAAGAGGATCCAAAGGGAACTACACACCAGACAGCCTCACCTGAAGTCTCTGGAAGATAATGAAACAACAAATCCTAGAAATAAATGACCACTTCTGGAATACACTTCAGTGTCTGTCTGATTAATAATGCTTTCTTAAGGTCTCAGATCTTTGATGAGACCATCAGAGATATGGAACAGAAGCATGACTGTATACAACCATTCCGTTTTCTCAGCTCCTCTTGAATCTTTCTAGGATAACACTAGAAAAGAGAGAAGGGAAATTAAAAGTGCTAAAGAAATGCACAAGGTGACATAACCTGGAAGAAATAAATTAATTATTGCTCTGAATTGTGGTTGATTTTTAAAAATTGTTTACAAAAATTAAATCATGACTCATCATAGAAACATCTCCAGTGCCTGGCCAGGCAGATCAGAAGGTCAAAATTAAGCAAATACATTTTGCAATATAAGCAAAATGTTTAGTTGCTCACTAAAGAAGTGTTCTACTCACAACATGTTTACCCAGTATTTCCCCCATGCACATAAATAACTAAAAATTAACACTAGGAAATGGTGATACTAATATTCTCCCCATGACATTCTGTGTTCAGTTGCTGTCAACAGCTGTGACAGATGAGGAAAACCACTAGAGGCATGGAAGAGACTTACATATAAAAAGACTGGAATGGTTTTGTTTGGAGAGGAAATGAGTAAGAGTTTACTGGACTCATGAAGAGGAGGAAGCAAAGAAACAAACCAGGAAACAAACATAATTGCTGCAGAATAACCTTCTGCACTACCAAACTACAGTGATAGGAGTCTTCATGTCCTAAGAAGCAGGAAAACTCTCCAAACTTCTTTCTGGCAACAAGTCACATCTTAACTATGTTAACAGAAATATTCTTGGGGCCTCTTTAAAAGCCAGAGTGAGCCAGATTTCAGCTGGAATGACAATGTCTCCAGGGCTGAGTCACACTACCACTGAGATATAAAAACCAGCAGACTGCAACCTGTGGCAATTCCTGCGTATCTTCCTCCTTAGTTGCCATTTCAAATTGTTATATTCCCCAAGGGAAGGAGGTTTGCTTGTTTGTGCTCAGACCTCTTTTAGCTACAAACCTCAAGCACTTCCTGAGAGAAGATGTGTATCTTACCACAAAGGACTGCAAACATAATTTATTGGAAATTATCATGAGACTGTGTATGTCTATTTGCTCTTTCAAAATCAAAGCCAGCAGTCAGCCAATGGAAGTAAATTCATGAGTTCATAGTGATATTGAAAGATACATTTTTTACATAAGCCATATTCAACTTGAAGCCTACTGCAGCACTGAGTTATTGAGACCATAACTTCAGAAATACTTGAAAAAGCAGAGATTCTCTGAACACTAGATTTTTTCCTGACATACATCTGAGTAGTATAGAATACACTGTTGACCATGTATGTAAGTTGTCTGATGGGCAAGTTATTCCAAGTGGGTTACCCTTCATATTTGAGTGTGCTGAATCATTTATAGCTACTCTCTATTCAAGACCACCACTATCATTTAACAAACACACTGATACAGATGTTTCATCAAGCATGTACTGGCCAAAGAAACTATTAAATAAATCTATCAAACAAAGCCCTGTATGACAAATCAGAGTTTTCTGCTTAGCTGAAGCAAGGCTTGCTCCCCCATTAGATTTGTAGCTAGTGAGAATGAACTGGGGAGGTAATTATTTGATGAAAGTGGATGGCGCCTGGCGAGGAAAAGAGAATTCTTTGAGTGGTGGCAGTTTTATAATTAAAATCTATGTTAGTAGCAAAAACAACTGAGAGAATATGAAGAACTGTGAAGAAAAAAAATTAACTGAAGTTTTCTTACTCAAATATTAAAAAAAAAAATTTCATAAAGAGACTAATTTTTTTTCCTAATATACAACTTCAAGTGAAACTATAGCAGTGGTCTCCAAAGTGAGGTGCACACACCCCTGGATGTGCAAAATACAATCCATTAGGGTGCAGAAAGAAAATATTAGAACTTCAGCTACATATATAAATTATAAAGAAATAAATACACATATACTGAGGGTGTACGCTTGAAGATTTTTAGTGATGAGGTGCACAATAAAAAATTTGGACTTTGCCACTGTATCTTTGAGAAAAGCTCAAGTGCCATTAAAGACACATCCTGTGAAAGAATTTATAGCTATATCCAAGTTTCACACACCACAGATGTAAAGACTAAATAGGAAATAAATTTGTAAAGCTGTAAACAGAGTTGATATATCCTTTGATGAAAATATGTTCTTTATTATCTTGCACTTTTTTCCATCAACGCCTTTTTAATTATACGCCTTCCATTTGATTCTGAATGTTAATCAGATGATAGCATTGCATTGTAAGTTTAAAGGAACACACAAATAGCAATTAAAATATTGGACAGCAAACTGCAGACTCCAAGTTTCATTCATCACCTCAAGTCTTTTGAGAAAGGATCAGCTGACACGGGGGCTGCTGAAGTATAACACTTGAATAACATATTGAGTTACTGTTACTAAGTGGATTGTGTTAAAATCAGTGAAAATGATAGTATGTTAAATCTTTTTTAAAAGGATAAATGTGATATGTATCATATTAAGAAAACTGAGTAAAAATTAGTAAGATAGGTAAAAATAATTGCCTCACTGAACTAAGAATATTTCAAGGAGAATAAGGGTTATTTTAACTCCAGAGGCTTTAAAATAAATATAATATATAAAGAAAATCAAGATTTAATGTGGTCCACGTTGGAAGCTGATAGGCATTTTTTAACACATTCACTGCAATTAATGTAGCTAATCAGCTTCAGTTCCACCTTTCTTGGAAAGCTGGCTGTACAACTTATTGAAGTGAGGCCTGTTAAAGTGGTGTGACATGAAATATGTCTCTTTTCAGTGAAATCATGTGGTAGGAATACAAAAGCATAAGAATTACTGCATCAGGCAAAAATCTACAAAACCTGGAATCCTGCCTCTGAAAGAGGAGTTCTCAAAGCAACATCAGCATTCTCTGAAGCAGAGAAGGTGACAAAGGTAGAGGACACAAGGGCAGTGACACTACAAGCCATTTTCTGTTTTGTTGCTACACCTGACACTTTACTAGTAATGCTTCCCAGATCATTCATGAATGTATTTAACAGCACAGACTTAAGTACCTGGCTGCTAACACCTGCTTTCACTGTGAAAACAGCATGCATTCCTACCCTTTGTTTCCTAAGTCATAAACAGTTATTTATCCATTTGAGCATTTACCCTGTTCTCTCATGAAATCATAGTTTCTTTATGAGCATTTGGACAGAAAGTATTTGTATTAAATCTGGAAAACCAAGTGAAATATCACAAATGAACCAACAATTTCATTAAAGAGCACGCAAACCGAAAATGTATTCTCTCAAAAAAAAAAATCAAACAACTAAAGATGTATAAGGTTGGACGTTTGATCTCTTACATTGCAGTGGAACAGTGACCTCATATATAGGCACTGTCCAGAAAGTAACAATTAACACAGTTATATATGGAAGAAAAGACAACGAGGCAAACATAAACAAAGAAGGAAAGAATCTTTTAGTCCTGAGAACTTCAAACACAGTCATCTATCCGAAATTCATGACCCAACAACAGTGTTAGACTAATGAACAGTGAGGGATACAAAATCAAACTACTTTAACCTAATCATGAATGAGCCTTACCTCTACAGAAATAAGAAAAACGACAGCTAGAGAAAATTGAAAGGACATAGGGGAAGAATAATTTTTAAAGATATCATCTTAGACAGAATACAGATATTTGTATTTCTCAAGACACCAAAAAACAGCATGTTAACATAGCCATGAAGGCACCAAGAGAAGGATGCTCTTGAATCACAATAAAGCAAAATCACAAACTGTGATCAGCTACATAAGTACTATAAAATTATGTTCAGAGATATAACATCATAGTGTTTCATCTCAAGCTGAACTAACACTACAACCCAGTTATGTGTTGATACATGGCATTTACTGTAATTGTATAGCTATCCACAGCTTTTATTCAGCTCAGTATATTTTATCATAGGCAGTATAAACTACTGAATCAAAATAAAAGGCCCACATCTAACAACCAAGTGATCTACCATCTATGTGATACTGTAACAGAAACAGCTTCTTAACAAAAGCAGTGGATCAATTCCTGCCCTCATCAGCTCAGCAAGGGAACGTAAAATAGCTGCTATTTGACTTTCTTGCCTCAGGAATCCTGCCAAGTTGAGCATAACTGCTCACAGCAAGCAGATGAAGTACATTCCACTAATTCGCGCAAGATGCTAACGTTTCATTGTCTGCTTTCCAGCAGCAGACAAAAACCTCTTACATCTAAATGTAACTTTGCCCAGTAAAAACAAGTAGAATTTGTATAAACAAACCCATATTAAAACTGTAAATACATAATTTTTTTCTATATATCATGAATAGACTTGGCAAATTTACACAGCGGTTTTTAATAAACTTCATGAACAAGGTACAGAAGGGGACAAACTATGCTGGCAAAAACAAATCTAAAGACATCTAAAGTAATTATTTCCCTGAAGTCCTCAAAAAACAGAACTCAAAAAGAGAATACAGATGTACAGAACCACAGCAATTCTCATCTGTCATCTTGTTCTATAGGGTGTGTGCCTCCATTTAAGGGAAAAATGGCAAATACAGTTATTCTGAAAAAAGTCGCAGATACACAGATGAAGGGTGGCACTTGTATCTACAGACAGCTTAAAATAATAACTTCAACACATCATTCATTTCAGAAAGGGGCTAATTCATCTACATTCTAGAGCTCATGTAACAAAGTAAAAACTTGTTAATGATTTAACTTCTCTGTGAAGAAAGGGTATGAAGGACAGCGCCTACCATTAATATCAATTGATTGGCATCAACAAATTGCAGTTGAAATAAATTATTTCCATAAGCTAGTCAAAATAACACTGAAGATCTCCAAAAATCTAGGAGTTAACTTAAAGAAGAGAATTTATCACAGCAAAAATAATCCATTCTGTTCAACTTTATTGTGAATTTTACATTATGCTATTTTGGTAATTCATGTTTGCATCCTTTATTTATTGAGTGGAACATGAACATTAACTTTTCAGAGGTCCAGTTGAAGATTTCAGCAAATACTACTTGATCACATCAAGATTGAAGAACATTTTTCAGCTTAAACTCACTTTACATAAATATGCTTCTTTTTCTTCAGCAAACAGTAAGACTACATTTTAGGGAGAGAGAGATGTAAAAAGATGTAACTTCTGGTTTCTTTTCCTTTCAGTGTTTATAAATGACTGACTGCTCATTTACAGCCATCTTTGTAACTTTGACTGCAACTTTGACTGCAACTTCTGTACCTTGCTTCCTGATTTCAGGCTGCCTACTAATTTTTGATGCTATTCTAATAAAAGGAACCCTTCCTACAAATATACTTTGATAAAATTCTTTCTCTGAAGATTCAGATCCTTTTCAGTCAGAAATGCAATGGAACTAAGTAGATGTTGGATTCAAGGAACACACTAGTGGAGATTTCCACAGAAGTAGTAAAGAATTTTCCTCTTTTGTGCATCTGAAGACAAGATGAACTTTCCAATATTTTGAAGAAAAAAATGAAATAGAAAATGCACAGCTAAGAAAACAGAAACACAGTGAGTTATATGTTACTGCCAGAAGGGTATTAGTGATGCTGTTCAATGAATGCCCAGCAGTGCAGCCTAACAAACCAAATGTGTTCAATGTACAAATTTTTTGGTCTAATACATTTCTGAAGTGTTCCCATATTCCTATACAAACTCTCTCAGAAACCCATAAACAAAGTGCTCAAACAGGTATTTTAAAAACACCATAAAATAAAAGGAAGAAAATACTATAAGTAAAACTAAACCCATATTTATTAGGGCTAAAACTATCATAATAAAAGTTCTCTTTTCCTCTTTTAATGTGCAGCTGACCAAATCTGTAACTCAACATACACTGCTGCTTCCACTCTTATAATAATGCCTGACCTTTGAGTTCCAGAATCTATATTGGCACTGAACCACAATTCATCTGGCTGACTGCAACAGCCTGTGCTTATCTCCTCTGGATGAGTCAGCAGACAGACACACAACATTTGTTCAGCACACTACATGATTCTTGCAGTCCATTAAAATACTACTGTGTATTGCACCAATGCAAAATGCAAGTAATAATGTTGATTAGGAATACAAAACCACAGTAGGTGCTGCAATATGAGATGAGTAAATTTCCTGTGTTTCATCAGAAATCTTTAGCTCTATCACGAACTGTTTCAGTTATACTGCATGACATATGCAGGTACAATTTTCTTCACTAAATCGGACTAAGGTGCTTCAGCTACAATGAGAAAAACCTCTCACTTTTAAGTTTCTGTAGATAGTTTTCAGCTCTTTCAAGAACTTGTAATATAAGCTCTAAACCAGAAAACGATCATATTAACTAATTCTTAAACTGCCAAGAACATAAGTGCAGGGAAAAAAAAAGCCATGGGTGGTCCAGCCTTTTAAATAAAGTTTTAAGTAAACTACAATGAAAAATAGAAAATGTATACTACTAGGATATGAACTGATTGTATAACCCTGAACAGGAAGACTGACAGTCCAGCTTTCTGTATTCTGACCAATATTGACCTGAGCAATAAAAAATGAATGCAGCTGATCAGTACAGCTTTTGACATCAGATATCAGTGCCTCAGGGGATGCGACCCAAAGCACAAGGAGTTTTCAGCAGCAAAGCCATAGCAGTAACAATGTGTTCTATTGCCTCTTTTGGACATGACATTCAAAAACAATTACCATAATATACCTTGAATTCACAGAACTTTACAATGTATATTGTGTTTGGATATCTGTAACGAAGGCTAGAATAAACACTTCAATCAGTTCAACATATGCCTCTGAACACATATTGTATTTCGTTTGTCCTTCCACCACTCAAGCACTCAGTATCACACCCAGTAATGCTAAAGGCCAATCTCTTCTGTTTTCAGAAGGTTTTTTTAATCCCTTCAAAATAAATTTTCAATGCATATTATTAAATATCCTGAAACAGACTTCTTATGGCCCTGTATTTAGATAGACTTTGTCCTTTAATTAAAAAGAAAAGATAACCCAACTACAGCTACTTTGGTATGCACAACTGCAAAAATACATAATTTTAAGCTACGTCTGAATATTTTTCAATAAAAACTGCCTGCCTTAGTTTGAATAATTCCCTAAATATTACAGACTGTTTGTACAGTTCTTTCTCTTCTTCAGTGTTGCAGAATACTTTCCCCCTTTTACATGACACAGGAATTGTCTGTGAAAATTAATTGCTGCATTTAGTTTAAGCTCATTTGGGGGAGAACACTAATGCTTTCAAGTGTTTATTAAGGAAATGTGTTTAATTTCTTGTATAATTTGAGACGTCTAACCGAAGGTTTTCATTTGTAATAGTGCCATGAGTCAGGCCATGACATATAAGAAGTTTCATTTGCTGTCCTTTGCTCCTAAAGATTTAAACAGCTACTTGCCTAATTTCAGAAAACTAGAAGGTATTTGATCTACACTTCAAAGTCATATAAATAATATATCAAATAAAACACTGAAGTCCTTGTTAACTTTTTTCACTGCATCCCCATTACTGATGTGGAATGATTATTTTCCGTGGGAAATATTAAGTTCAGATTACTGCTATCTTTTTGAAAGTGAAAAACTTGTTTCCTGATATGGAAAAGATGAATGATGACTTACAGGAATGACATGCATTATTCCTTATTTCACTTTTTCCTATTCTAACCAAAGAACATGGAATATGGTCCTATACAAGAAAAGTATGTTTGAAAGCTCAGTTGGCTTAGATTATGTGACTTAACTCTTACTTCCACTCTTTTCAGCATCCATTAGGACTTGGCCTTTCTCTTCAGTAATCCTACACCCTTCTACAGTTGCAATTTTTACTTTCATATGGCATACATGTCTTTGTATTTTTAAGCATCTTTCCAGATGCTCTAACTGCATGTTCCAGCCACAAAAATACAGCCCTTCAGCCATCTTCCAAGTTTTACTTGTCAAGTAACACCTTTACATCTTTACGGTTCCAGCATGCTACTGCACACCCATGTAAACTTTGCACCATTCCTAGTCACATAGCTCATATATTCTTCCATCTAAGCTTTTGACAAGTCTTATTGACACCTAATGACATTCTCAGACTTCCTCTACATTTGACTCACATAATTGTGCTCTCCCTTTCCTCTCATAATTTAAAAAAATAAATCGTGTAAAGAGTCAGAGCAGTCTTGGCAAGCATAATTATGCAGGGCTTTGAAAAAGCAATTACTCTATTTCCAGTGGACATTTTCATGGCACTCCACATAAAGCAAAAAGCTTATTAACATTAACCTGTTGCTTAACTAGTAATATGGGTGAAAGAGGTTGTTACAAAATATAGTGCAACAGAAAAAAAAAAGTAAAAGGCATAATATGCCTATATACATCTGAGAAAGGAATCAAGAAAAAGGAAATTTTGGTTGTATGGACTCTCACCTATGCTGGGTCAAAATCTAACTGAGAGAAAATTACCCTGGATATTTCCATTGGCAAAAGAATGACAGTAATTTTTATTGTTTTTTAGTTACCTGATAAGACAACTTCAACTAGGTCTCCCTCTTGAATATCTGCAGCTGATTTCACCAACTGGAGAATGTTTTCAGAGGTAGGGTCATGGCGGAAGAGCAAGATTTTGTCGTACATTCCATAGAAACCACATTCGGGAAACTGCAAATACAAACCCATGAGAATTTACTATGCTATAAAACATGTAACTGTAAAATACAAAACTGTAAAACACAATTAATGTATAAAGAAATTTTGAGGGCAGACTGGACCACTTCTCAGACTGGGACCAAATAGGATATATCTTTTTTCATCTATGAAAATATTTATCCCTATATTCTGAAAATGTTTTTTTCCCCCCAAGCAAGTAATCTCACTTGCCTTTCTCGTCCTGTGGACAATGCAGTATCCACTAGGAAATCAGACAGAAGTAAATGTATCCCTCAGCCACTGCTGATAACTTTTTCTCACACAAGTTCCTGAGTAAGATGATTTAATTAGACCTGGAGCAGATGTTTGGACCAGATGTCCTTTGGAGTGCCATTCTAGTCTATATTATATTATTCCATGATTCTATGACCTCTCCCCAGATGTCTGCCCAAAAGACACTTTGAGGCCAAAAGAAATATATTTCAGCTGTGCCTAAGATGCAATGCCTAAATGATAACTCAATATGAAATATCTATTTTTTGAGACTGAAGTTACCAGGCACATAAAACAATGTTTCAAAACAATGTTTCAAAACTTAATCATAATCATTTGTTTCAATGCAGAGAAATTGGAGCTTCAAAATCAAATTAAATCCTGTTTAAACTAAAAAAGGTTTTTTAAAACTCTGAGGTTATAAACTGGACATTATTATCTAGGTAACTTTTTTCCTTCTTCTTTTTTTCTTTTGCTTTCTGCAGCACAAAAATTAGCATTTTTTTTCATGCTCCCAGCCTAAAGAACTAAGACTTTGTTCTGAAAACACAACCAAGAAACCCTTTCTCTGTTACAAAAGAATCTACTCAACTTTACATCAATGCAGTACTCCGTGTTTTAGCAACATGCAATGAAAAAACCACAAAGGCAAGTATAGCTGGAGAAATAAACTGGTATGTTTTGAGGTTATACACAAACACAGCAACATTCCTAAGAATTTTCTTTTATAGAAGCAGTGAAATATTATTCTTCAAAATGGGAACTGCTGATCCTTTTCAAAAACTGCAAGATTTTTCTCATTTCACTGTATTTCAGAACTACCACAGGCATTTCCCTCTAAACTCATTATGATTTAAATTGTTTGCCCTCTCTTTATATTCCCATTCCATCTGCTCTTTTCAAATAGCTCTACTTTTTCTACCTAAAAAAAGTATTTGCGATATTACACATACTATGTATGTATGTTAGAAACATATGTATTGTGAGGTATAATTTGTTATATTCTGTAGAAAACAGTAAATTCAATCACAGCATTTTTTGATAAATTACATACAAGAAATATCTTCTGTTTGAATTAGTTTTCCCCAGATACACTACTCTCACGTCAAAACAGTCATTTTGATGGGGCAATTCTTCAAACATCTTACAAGGTCCAACTGTTGCAACAGTGACAAAAGTTCCCTCAGCGAAGCTTATTCCTGCCTACAATAATGCTGATACGCACAGACCAAACTAAATAAAAAGCACCCACGATGCTTGGTACTACACCACCACAAATAGCATTCAGTTTTGCTAAACACAAGAAAAAATAAGGAAACTATGGTATTGGAGCTAAATTCCCCAATACTAATAAAAGGCCTTGTTTCAGTATAATAGCTGCTTAAAGTGGAGTTAAATGGTCATTATAATTGCCATAATGAGGAAATGCAGCATATCTGTAAGAATCAGGAGTGGAAGACTTCTTACATGGGGTTCAGAAACAGAATGTATTTCTGGCTGCTTAACAAGTCATCAGTAGCCATTAAGACCTCGGAGCTGTCCATAAACACCTTGTTTGCCTAATCCAAGTATGAAGTAAAATGAATCACTTTAATGGCCTTTCATTCTGGTTCAAAGGTGCATTAGTTTACAAGTGAAACAGGATAAATGACCTTTACAGCATAATAACTTACTTAATTGCCACACTTTAGCTATGTATTTCAAATGTGTCCCACCTCCCCCTTTTTAGAAATAAAAATATCAGCTTTTTAACACGGTCACTTACCAGCAATTCTAGGTTCCAGATTTAAAATTTAGCAAAATTTCTAAATCAACTCAAGTCTATCTCCAGTCTTGATGTTATTTATTAGATATCGTCCTGGTTTGGTTTAAGAAAATTTAGAGGGAAACACTCTAAAATGAGTTCTCCCCCTTTGTTTTAACCAATTCCTTTCCACCAATGAGGAGAAACAAAATACAAGTAGACATAAGTGAAAAGATAAATCTACTGACACGTGAAACTGCAACAGGCAAAAAATAACAGTAAATAACCGTTAGATAGAAAATTGCTAAATCTCATGAACTCTCCCAGAACAAAGAGAGCCCCAGAATGGCGGAAATACCCTTTCCAAGATGGTGCCCGCCATGGGCAACCACTGCAGGGAGGCAAAGGGAAAATGGCGTCAGACCCTGCCCCCGAGATGGCGCCTTTGCGGGTGATGGCGTGGTCTGGGAGACAAAGGGAAGGGATGGCGGCAAACCCCCGGGAAGGCAGGAGCTTACGGAGCGGTTCTTCTGGCAGATGAGAAGTGCTGGCGCACGTGGGGTCAGCACCACTGCCCGCCAGACTCTGACAGTGTTGGTGCTGATGTTCTCTGAACTGCAGCTGTGTCGTGGGGAGAGAAACTGGTCTGTCGGCACTGACACGGGGTGACCAGGCCCCAGTGACCAGCTGGCTTTGCAAAGTTCACTCCAAAACAGTTTTTGGTTGCAAAGCGCAGTTTCTCCAAGTGGCTACTATTGTAAGCCCAGAAAAAATACAACAACCTAACAAAAAAACCCCTAAACACCCAAAGCAACCCCCTCCAAAGTGGAGCCTCCGCCTGCAGCAAAGGCTGCATCCTTCCTGGCTCCAACTTCAAAAGGGACCTTGGCAATGCCCCACCCCCCTGGTTCTGTTTTCCAGCTGCCAGGTCCAAAAGAGTTAGTAACAATTTTTGGGCACATATAGATATGGAATACAATAACATTTTGGGTTACTCACAACACTTCCAGTGTAGAGAGAAGAAATATTGGACACTAGACTTGATCCAAGAATGAAAGGCTCAGTGCAACTGAAGAAAGTTGAACATTTGGTTCGCTATAGACACTAGAGTTTGGAAAAGCTAATGTATTTTTTTAAATAAAATCACTTAGGAAAAAAAAAATCTTATGAAAATACAAATAAGAAGGAATGCGATTACTATTGAAGAGACTATCCAACACGCCATGTGAATCCCTTTAAGGCTTTATTTCTATTTTCCACATTTGTACTTTCAATTTTGCTACTTAAGGGTCAATTTATTAGAGGTGCATAAGACCATTAGGAAGATACATCATATTAGGTAAATCCGCCATAAAAATGAAGGTTCTTCAGCCTAGAGGCATTTCATGCCTGAGACACAAGCATAATCAATTACAGTCTTGTATGTACTTAAAGACTGGTGCCAATAGGAACAGAATAATCCTTTTCTCCTCTGCATGAAACATTACGGATTAGCAGATGTGAAATACAGGAAGTGATAAAATACAGGGAATTGGACTGAAGACAAAGAAAGCTTTGCAAGGCTAAGAATTTTTTTTTAATTCTTATCCTTTGTCTTAAGAGAATATCTAGTACGGGAGAGGGTTTTTTTAAAGGTTTTTAAAAGAACATACTATATAGATGTCAGGAACTTGACAGCTGATCTTTCTGTGTTGGATAGAAGATTAAAGTAGATAATGTCACATGACATGAAAAATTTACTATCTAGTACAAATGGGGACAGTTTTGATCAACAGTATGACTAAATTTTATCTTATTTATTTACTTATTTATTACCTACTCTAAGTCTGTCTGTCCACAAACAAAGTTAAATCTTGCATGTGGCTATCCAGAGTGATATTAGGCCAAAAAAACTGCTAAACTTGGCATGGCTGTTCTCAAAAAAGTTGTTATTATCTTACAGAGGATGGTCTGTATTATACATCCACAAGTTCTGTTCATTAATTTACGAAATCAAAGGAACTGATACAATCATTTGGAGTTTTTTTTAGTTAAAAAAACCTATCCTAACAAAATGAACAATGTATTCTATTTTCTACAAGAGCAGTTAATGTTGTCCAGCCTTGCTAAGTAGATCCCATTTGTTATTATGTTTATATCACTGCAATAGTCTTGCAGTGGAAGCCGGGTGTTGTTCCTTCACTCTGTATTACTGGCAAGCAGCCTGTAATGTACCAGAGGGATATTAGAGGACACCGTCAGAAAACTGCTACACTGGTTATACCACGTATAAACAACCACTGGTCCTAAAACAAACTATTGTCTAATCTTTAACACACTCTTCTGCAGAAATGTAAATACAATACACTGTTTTTCCTCATATTGACAGTTACATTTAAAAACAAATTATTTGCTCCTATGAAGAAACAAAATTCTGGCAGTAATTAAATTGATTATTTACCACACTTAAAACTTAAAGGAAGATCCAGTTCCTGTGTCCTGCGGAGCTGCATTTATAAAGCAGACAGATGCAAATTTGCAGGGTAAAGTTTTTAGTGGAAAATAGCATTCATGTAGACAAGTAATTATGTGACAGTACAGTCAAAACCATTTCAGCCAGCCTGATGAGGAAAACTTGTAATTTAGATATCATCTCCATTTAAAAATCAGCATTCAGGGTTAGCAGGCAGGGACTGCTATCCAGCTATCTGCTATCTAGCAAGATGTTCCTGGAACAAGCTGCAAGTTATTTTTTTACTTGGCCACTTTAAGGTGAAAAATTAAACGTTCTACTAAGACGAGAGTATTTATTACTGTTGCTTAGAGTGATTACAAATGTGTTCTGAATACAACCCATTTACTATTGGATAGTAGTGATTCAAATTTGTTAGGTTTTAAGCTATTAATAGTTACTGAATGTAAATGCAGCGATCATTCAGAGACTGTGAATACTACTTTAGTACTACTTTAATCAATTACATCTCCACAAGAAATAAAATGCATGTCAAGATGTGTGATTACCCTAAAATTTTCTTCTAAGAATTTCAGCAACAAAAACCTAAATGTTAGTTTTCAGTATTCCCACTCTTGCCTTCTCAATAATGTTTGTCTAATATGATGCCGATAATATTTCCTTACATGTACTGTAATACAACCACAGTAAAAGCATATTATTTGGGAAAAGCATAACAGACTTCTATTCCAAACACTGAGCATTAAAAAATGGTATCTAAACACTCATATGGAACATGTCTTATATGATATTGTAGCAGCTTTTATGGTAAAGAGAGGAAGTGCTACTAGCATTTGAAGTCACCTGAAGTAAGCACAATGAAATTGTGTGCTTCTTTCATTTTCTAAAAATAGTACATCATGATTATATAACCCATAAGAATTTTAAGAAATAAAAAATAAAATTATTTTTTCAGATGAAAAAGACTGCTGATCAGGATCTCAAGTAATAATTTGTTATTGCCCAGACGGGGGGCACTTTGGCAGCAGATTGTCCATAAAACACAGGGTAAAAGAAGCCTCAGCACTAATCTCTCCTCAGCAGATACAAAGTAGAAGAAGTATTGAAGTGTTTTTACCCTTAGCAACTGTAAACATCTCAAGAAAATCCACCAAAATATTTCACCAATAACCATACAGAAGCCAAATGCAAATATGCAAATTGTGGATTTTCATTTAAAAAGCCTTCAAGTGATACTACAAAAAAACCTGCAGATCCAAATTTCACTAACTAGAACTTCTAATTATAAGTATTCAATTCATTGAATCCGCTATCCATTGCATCAGTCAGTGATTTCAATGGCATTGGTCCCTCCATATGCAAATAGAAGCTGAACTATGTACGTCCATAACAGTGCTGTTATTAACAATTATTCTCAAAGCAAGGATCAAAGAGAAGCTGACAAAAGAAAAGATTATATTTAAAACTCTATTGCAACAGTCAAACAGTTTTATTATTAGAGAATGGAAGACCTGATATAAGACCTGATATATCTAAATGCTAACATATTTCCAAATTGAACTGTGAAGCTTTCAAAAATTAATTAATAATAAAAAATCATATACACAGTTATCTGAATGGACAACCTACTCAACCTCATCCTTTTCTGGTAAACTACAATTTAGAATGGAAATTAACTTCAAAGAAAGATAAGACCATCTAAGGTGAAACAACTCTTCACCAGTTTGTTTTAATAATTATGTATTTGGAGGATTACCGTAGCAGATATGTCAAATGAAGACCAGATGAGAAATAAACTTCTTCCACATCAAGAACTTAACTTGGATGAACAGGCAAACATATACTCCAAGCAATGATGATGGTTTCATTGCAATTAGTAATGTACTCCAATAGTCAAAAAAGTCTGTTGCTATGATAATTTCACAAAAATACTTCTTTCAACACTATTTTAAAATAAAATTTTAACATACAGGTAGACAGATTCTCATTGCTAAGAGTGAAAAGGAAAGAAAAGGTCACCTTTCTTTTTCTGTGTTTTTGTACATTACTACAATTTTGCACATCTTCTGTAAGGGTTAGTTTCTGTTACTTTATTCTAGGAAGTCATGAGATGTTTGTTTGTTTTTTTTTCCCCCCAGTCATCATTGAACTTTACCTTAAAATTAAATTTGTCTTTTTTAGTGATGACTGCTTTTTTTTCTAGATTAGTTAGATTTTTAGAAGCCCTTAGTGATTACCATAACAGCACCTGCAACAAGAACCTTGAGAAAACCTGGAAGTCTTTTACAGCATAAAGATATTGATCCAGCATACATAAGGACTGTGGGCTAAACAATGTCCTCCCAGCATGTGGAGAAGCTGAATCACACTGCATGTTTGTTAACTTAACTTGCTAAAACACAAGCACCTTTGACCTAACTTAAACAAGACTGTTGACCTGACCCTAATATGCATAAATAAATAAGTAAATAAATAGTCTTACATCAATACAACTGTTTTGGTACAAAGATATAAATATGCAAAACTTTTGAAACAATCACATTAACCAAACTGAAACATTTTTCCTTTATATTCTTAAAATAACAGAGCATTTTACTTTTAGAAGCCAGAATTTCCTTTCTCTACAGAGGTCAGAACACAGCAAAATTATGACACTGAAAAGCCAATGTTTCATCAAGAGGACTGCCTAAATTTTCACTTAGTTGTGGCAATCATTAACTCACTTCCAAAACTCAAGGGATTTTTAAAAGGCTCTATTTACCAAGCACAAAGCTATCATGAAAATATTAGTCTTATGCATAAAGAAAATACCACAAGACTTCATGGTTTTGTTGTAAGAAACATCCATCAGTATTCAAAGGATTCCTTCACATATACACCACTACAGTTACTACAAAATAACACAAACTCTGGAGTTTAAATAGAAGTTTAGACAAACAGCAAGGACAGGCAATAAACTGTTTCCTTTCCCTTCTTTCCTTCTTTTTTATTTTTCCCAGGCAATCAGTTTACAGTTATAGAGGAACGAAAAGGGTCAGAAAATACAAGGAGTAGTACCGATCAGCTTGATGCTGCCTCTGTCGCTGTACTACCCAAGACAGGGGTGAGGTCAAGCCCATTTGTCACAGGTTCAGAAAAACAGACAGACAAATGATAGATGAACAAATACCTTGATTTGGAAAGGCAAAGAGGCAACTGAAGAAATCTTGAAAGGTGAGGAAGACATGACCAGAGCAAGGAAAATACACTTAGAAGAGAGGCACATGAAAGACTTTGACTGTCATATGATTCTTGAGGACAGCAGCCAAGAGCCAGATTTACAAGGGCTAAAGTGGTGAATGGGAACAGCAATATAGGTCTTTGCTTCTTTTTTGCCTTTGCATTCCTAAAAGAGTATTAGAAAGTTTGCTTTCAATCTAACTGCTAAGTGAAACAGACAAGTTGCTAAGAATATACCGACTACACCAGCCAGGAACCATTCTCTGGATCTGCAGCTAAGTGGCACTGAAATGGCTCACTGCCACATAGATGACCTCTTTCCCCAGAAGCAGTGAGATGACATTACCACTCCTTATTTTAAACAGTCTCTGACACATGCTAGGACCCAAACTGCCTGGGCATCATCTGAAAGAATGTGATTGGCACAGTTCAAACTGTATGAAGAAGCAGGCACTTAAACAGCTGAAAAGTTTATGTGATTTTGGACCAACGCTTGAGCCTGTATTCTCATTTCGGTTTATTTATAGATACATTTTTAGATATAACCTCAGAGAACTATCACCATTTGGTACATTCCTAACATCAGTTATGCTTCTTAATGCTTTACTGCGGGCAGTGTTATTCCTTATTTACATATTCATTATTCCTTTTACATTTTTACTACAATGCTTGATGTACATACATGTTCTTTACTATAATGGACTTGATGCCTGAAGAATAGAAGTTAGTAAGCAGTTTCCAAATGGGCCATCAGAAAGCAGCAAACTTCTTATTGACTGCTTTACGATGTACACAATATTTTAGATAACAAATACGTACATACAAATATTTTGCTTATTCTGTTTGCAGCAGTGATCTGCTGCAGAAAATAGATTCCTTCATCTCTCTCAGATCAGGAACAGAGTATGTTGCCCACACACGCTGACTTGGACTGGCTGCAGAACACTGAAGATCCACAGAGTTAAAACACAGCTGAGCTCCTTCACAGAACTATCAATGAAAAACAAAAAACATGGCCATGGTGAAAGATAGAAATACGGCTATTTTGGAGAGAGCCTGAACTGTGAACAACCTATTCATCAGCCTTCTTCAATACAGGTTGTTTCCTGTGGCCATTCAGGGCAGGAGTTGTTTCCTTTGTATTTCTTTAAACAAACAGGTTCTCTTGCTACCTATGCTTCCTGCCACTGTATGTCAGTTTGCCTTTTGTCACTCAAACTGCTCACTGCCAAAAATACTGACTATATACCACATTACTCATGCTGCTTCCATGCAAACTTAAGAACTCCCAGTTCACGGCAAGAAGCCCTGAGTCTTCTCTCCCTGTTCCTGAACTGAGTCTGGGTGGATGCTGGCTGGGGTCAATCCACCACAGCAATTAAACATGAAAAATCTAAAATAATAACACTTTTCTCTCAAACAAAGAGAACTTCAGCATAATTAGCATAACTCTATTTGTTCTATCAGAAGACACCAATACAGCTATCTCCATTTCCATTAAAAATACTGGATTTATTTTTCATTGAACATTCTATGGCAGTACTTTACTCTGAATTACTACATGCAACGAGTTACCAAAAATATGCTGATTATGTGTTGGAAGTTGATTTTCCTTAATTCTGTGCAAAGACTACCTAAATTTAAAAGAGCTTTTGTCTCTCAAATACAATGTATCTTCTCTAAAACTAACCTTTTTTGCTATTATTTCTTCAGCATTTTGTGAATATTCTATTGGAAGCTGCCAATGCAATGAACATGGTGCAGAGCCCAGAAGCTGTAAAGAAGGAGTAAGTTCAGTAACCCAGAAACTGAGAAAACACTTGAAATAATTTTGTCACATAAAGTCCAAAAGTTGTGCCATGCAAATCAAAGCACACTTGTGTAGCTGACTGCTCTTTCACGTAGATTAAGAGGTTAATTCAATAGAAACATTTAGAAAGGTAATAATAATTAAATCACAACAAGAGTCAGAAGATAAGCTGGTCTTTGCATCCTGTTGGTGGCAAAAATATTATCACATCTACCACATCTGCTTATGCTGCATTATTTCCATGAAAATTTTCACAGGCAGAAGCACTGAAGGAGAGCAGTAACAGTTTCTGTCTTCTCAGTTGTTTCATGCTGAGAGTTTGAGATCTACGCTGATCCATTAATGCCTCATTTCTCTAAGATAACGGGGTTACCTCAGCAGAAAGGCTCCCACAGTTCCTGTACATGTTCTCTGTGGAGCTCAACACTGTCCACCCCAGTGCAGAATTATGGAGCTTCCTGCGAAATGTTTAGGAGAAGAACGTGACAACAAGTGCCAGATTGTTGACAGGCATCCATTTATGTAGATACTTCATGAACAGATTGCATTTCTCACCAAGGAGGTTGAGAAATGGAGCAGAAACTTTCATGCCCTTCTGCAAACAGGCAGAAAAAGGATGATGAATCACTAACAAAATCAAGCTTTTTTTCTAGCTCCTTTAACATAAAAACATCTAAAGAGCCCCTTGCTCACAAGTACTGACTGCTTCTGAAGCTGTAGTCTTACTAGTTCTATGCCATATACTATGTCTGGGAAAACAGATCCCTAATTTAAGAAAGATGAAAGGAAACAGAGAGCCAATTCCATACACTATTAATAAAAAACCAAACCAAAACAAAACAAAGCCCCAAACACCCCATTTCTGTGAGAGTGTACCACCAGATGCATTTCAGCATCATTGATGCACTACATCAATTCAGGAGACACAGTCACTGGTCACGTACCTCACTCAGTAGACTACACAGATGTAGAACAAGTGTCTTTGATCTTTTTGCAGACTGCACAACACAAACTGCTTACATGCAGTCAAAGCTTCTGTTTTTGAGGTAAGAGATCTAGAAAGATCTAATAAAGCTAAGAGACACAGATCACTCTCACTTCCTTATACCTCTGCTTTACTTTCAAAATCAGCTTTGTTTCCTTCAAGATAGATGCCAGTCTACATAATTGCTTAAAAATAACTTTTGTTTTGCACAGAAACAGAAAATAACATCTCTGATCAAGAGTACTCTTTTAAATAAGGTATTCTCAAGCATATAGTTTACTCCTGGAAAAGCAGAATTCCATCACATTTTAAGTAAAATTTTAAGAGAAAAAGATTAATCACTCTTTCGTTCACTCTCAACATTAATTCTATATTCTTAGACTATCAGAAAATACACTAAGAATCATTTGAAAAATACTTGTAAAGGGCTCTCTCATACTGAATTTGATAGAAACTTGAATGTTTAACAATCATATTGGTTCTGGTTTTGGTACTAATAATTAGTTTGCTCTTTAGTCAGTTGTCAGTTTTACTTTCATTTACTACTAACTAGGATCCTTATTAATAAAGGATAAAGTGACACCACCAAGTAACAGGATTACTGGGCTCCCTAATTCTGCAAGGAATATAATCAGGAGGGAATTCTAGCAGAAGAAAAGGCTGTGGGCACTCATGTTGGACACCAGTATAGCATGAGCACACACACCTAGAACCAGGTCTGTATCGAGCATCAGATGACTAACTTAGAATAAAGAACTCATAATGCCATGTTATAAGCACTAATTCCCCATTCCAAAATACTAAGAGGAAGCTGTCCAGAAGAGCTAGTAAAAAGCATTAGGACAAAAGTGCCTGTAAATTACTGTTTTATGCAAATTTAGCATTGCTTTGTAGCTCTGAGTAAGCCATGTCACAGGAAGTTTGGGTTTCATTGTCTACCACACCCAAAAGGATTTTCCTTGCCAAACACCTGCTTACGGATAGGAAAACAACATGATTTTTTTTTCTTTTTTTAACATGACAAAAAATGGCAGCTTTTATATAACAATACAAGGGCTATATATAGGCTTCTAGAGAGCGAATCACTCAGGAAGAGGCCATTTGCATTCCAGGCCTTCCTACCTAAAGTTTCAAAGGTGGACTGTACAACTTTTTGAATGCACTCCTAATCACAATACTAGGACACAGTCAGTAAAGAAATGGAAACCACTGAAAGGAGAATGGGATCACAAGCAGATCACAACAAAATTTCTGTCTCTGTAACGGGACCATTTGCATCCAGTGCTTCCTTTAATTGCATGTATTCACTGCAGGAACACACAGCACACAGGCATAAAGATTCAACATAGGTCTAAGCCTTCTGCGAATCTAGGAACATACCAAATGAAGACAACAATTTAAAGATAAGTATATTAATAAACCTTAAGGATAATTAATTTTCATTTTTTTATTGCTTTCAAAAAAATAACTGCATTAAACACAGAAATTGCCAGGTCGCAAAAGAAGCTTTCAAGTATGTCCACCCAACAGAATTACAATGTTCAAAACAGAAACTTGATAGCAGCAGATATACATAGAAAATAAAGAGTTGTAGAAAACCAAGGACGAAGCCCAAAGTAATGTGGAGATATCACTGACAGCATACTTAAAGCACATTAAAAGTTTTGCTAATACTAGGAACAAAAAGAACTTTAACAATTCTACCACTCACAAATATTTATCCATTACTTTCCCATTTGGAGAAAAGATATTATTGAATATTAATGATTAAACACTTTGTACTCTAACATCAGTTGACATGGATGCTGAAGACTCACAAAAGCTGCACACATATTGTAAAGTCCAAAAGCAAAACTGAAATGTCAGTTTGACATTTGATGAAAAGTCAATGGTTTGGTTCTAGAGTAATCAAGATGAAGAAAACTAATTTGCTTTCCTCAATAAAGGGACACAGAGCTGTAGGCTTCTCAAAATAATAGAGCAAATGAAAACATGAAGGACAGTACTACTATTTAACTACCCTGGCTTATGGAAAAACTAGATAACTTGATTATCTAATGAGGAAAATGCACAAGCATAGTTTAACAGCAACACAGGTCCAGACTTTGCAAAATGTTATCTCAAACACGTGGAAACACGGAATACAAACTTTGATTTAAAAGGTACTCTATTCTGAAAAGCAACAAGGAAATTTAGCCAGTGTAGTAGATCATTAGATGAACATGTACTACTAGTGAATAGATTTTGCCTGGGGAACATCAAAATAGTTTTAAACTGGGGAGTACCAAAAGCATATGGATTTACTAACTCCACTATTGGCAGCAATATAACCACAACTGGAAGTCTTCTCATACCTAGCATTTAGAATTCAAAAACCTAGGCCATTGGCAAAAGGATTCAGGGAGGACTCAGAGTAATTAAGGAACCAAAAGACATACTCTCCCGTACATGGCAGCAGGGGATTAAACTGTTTAATTTCTAAAGGCAGGTCAGGATTTGATCATTTTTGATAAACATCAGTACTAGAAAGTGAAATCTGATTTTCTATTGATTCATCTGCCTAGCAGACAAGGAAACTGCAAGTTCCAATTTCTAGCAGCTGAGGCTATGTAGAATTAGATTACACAACAATTAATTTGCTGGTCCAACTTTTTTTTTTGCTTAATTTATGTATCTAAAACAAGTGCTTACTGAAAAACAAATACGGCTGTGCTATTTCCACATTATAGGATTTTTGTTTCTGATAGAGACACTCTATTTAATAAGGAGTTAATTCAGACAACTCCTATGGCTTTTTAACACAAAAGGGTATTAGAACAAATTGCCATAATGTCATATTCTGCAACAACACTCACTGACAGGCTAAACTGGAGAAGGCTAATAGATTTCTTGGGATTCTTCTCAGAACACCTTTTTCTTTCAGTCTCAGGACATCAAAAGAGGTATTTAATACAATAGGTATCTGAAATTATCCTGACACTCATCTTGGCATTGACAAGACTTCAAATGTAACAGTCTAGTTCTGTGTGTCCAAAGACAGCATCAGAAAAAATTTTGCAGAATGTGCTGTAAAAGGCAAGATTTAAAGAGCTAACCACTGACTAGGTGAAAGAAGATAGAGAGAAGGAGACTTTGACAGTCTTTACTTTTTCCTCTAGATAGGCAGGAATGAGTGTATATAAAGAGAATTAAAGTTCAATATCAAGAAAAAAGGATAGGTTAAACACCTGCAATGACTTTTCAAAGGAGCTTGTGATGTCTCCATCACTGGATGTTCCCAGAACAGGTTAGACAAAGAAGGGTTCCGACAGAGCTGATTCTGACTTGAAATAGGAAGAAATCCTTTTGGGTCTTTCAAAGTCTATATCTACAACCCTCCTGGAAGACATGAGAAAACCCCTAACTTTCAGTTCTAAGTAAGAAAACCATGTAAGGTACATTCCTGCAGTTTAATGTTCCTTTCTGCAAGTCACATTCCTGTGATTTTCCTTTCAGATTACCTAAAATTCCCATTGTAAGTTCAACTGGATAAATACTTCCCCAGTTTTTATCCTGAACGGTTGTGTAGAGCTCCTAAATAGCTGCCACATTTCACAAGGGAAGTATTTGCATCTCAGTGTGGGTGAATACATGTCCACCCCCATCCAACTAGTACTGACAGATTATTTGACAGTTTAATTTCAGTCAGACGTATCTGCCTCAAGAATATTTTTAAACATCAAGACAAAAGTTGTCTTAGAGTTTAATATGTCTGGGATGTGCATCTTGAAAGTCATACATCTAACACATGAAATGAACACACTGTCAACCCTAAACTCCTGCAGGGGTTTGGTTGTTCAAATATCCACTTCCATATTGCCCTACTTAAGTATTAAATTTTTCCAGCACAGAATTTCACACTCATTAAATTTCACCTCTTCTCCTACAATAGAGAAGATATTTGACAGTATTGTTCTCAGGCACAACAAGGGACTGGAATTTTTCTCATGGCTCTGTCCCTCTGATTTTGGACTTGAAGTAGGTTCCTCCCTATTGTTTTTGATGAGATGGAAGTTCTCCTGCTGCTAAAAAAATTTTAAATGTTTTTGTGAAAAGATACTGACTTAATCATGTCTCTGAATATTTAATTTCAAGTGTTGGCTCCTGCATTCCTACAAACTCCGCTTTTTAAAAGTCTTCTTTAATGCACGTTTCGTTCATTGAGCAGCGTTGAAATTTTCAGTTGCAGAACTGTGTTCCACAATTGATGCTAGAACTTTTTAAGAAAGCTTCTTTTTTCTTCTTGTATAGCCGTCTTCCTAAAAATCGCTTAAACAAGGCCATAAAATAAAGGGGTTTTTCTTCTTACTTAAAATCAGAATGGTTAACTTATAAATGATGCAGAGAAGAAATTTACACTGAGAACAAAAAGGTAAATCAGCTCCTTGAAGCTTCTGGTTCACACAGTATTTTCATACAGAATACGGTATTAAAAATATATTGCTCACAGCAAGGAAATTACGGCTTCCTGCCTCTTATAGAGAAATTGAAGTCTTTGGCGTTAGCCACAATATTTGAAGAGCACTACAAGCAAAGTCAAAATTTTGTTCCTGCCAGGGGAAAAGCAGCTGTCACAAACTAAGAAAACTTTTTAGACCTTCATTTAACATATAAAGAAACCCTTCTAAGTTCTAAAAACAAAAGAGTTATTGTAAAATAATCTTATTTGCTTGAGGTCTCAGCCATTTGGCACCCAGCCAGCCAGGGTGAAAAGACAGACACTTAATACACAAAGATCCTAGCAACTAGAAGTCTGCAGGGAGCAGGAGATTGTATTGCCAGCAGCTGAGTGATCAAGATCTCATATATTAAAAAGGAATATACAAAATTAGGTGTTTGTGGGCCACTTTAGTCTTTTGGAATAGACCAGAAGCAGGAAGATGGGCAGTAATGATCATAGTCAAAGGGGGCAGACACCTGTATGTCCTGTAAGCTGCATGACCCCACAAATGTGAGTAAAAACATTCGGAGACTAACTTTTGACAAAAGGAAAATAGAGGGAGCAACACAGCTAGCCTCATTCATCACCATTTTAAAATCTAGTAACTCAGCTAAGCTTCTTGAATTTTCTTCTCAGAGTTGAGACACACACCTTTCCTGGCAAGACAAAAAAAACATTCTGAGTTTTGTTGTCTGAACTTTCACATTTCTCCCCCACCCCTGAAGGGGCAGCAAGCAAAGTGACAAGTTAAAAAAAAAAAAAGAGTAACATCATTTTTTTATTCAAAAATAGTGGTGGTTAATCCATTCAGCTCTGACCACATGCATTTTACCTGCGTGGCAGTAAGCCACAAATTCTTAGTGCCCCTCACAAGGAGACTCCTGGCCCACGGATTCTGACAATATGCCAGAGTCCAACCCAAGCCAGCCCAGCTGCAGCTGAGTGCTTCTGCTATACATTCCTTACATGTGAAACACACCAGTGTTTCCCATGCCCAGTATTGAACATTCAAGGTGCTCCGTACACAAACACCTACTGCCACATGCTACCGAACACCCTTCATGTCAACCAGCTCCAATACTTTACTCTCTCCTCAAGCACTGAAAGGGTCACTGTTATCATAAAAACATTTTAATTACCATTTAAAAGTACAAATCTGACATGTTCAGCTGTTTCGATTCTCTGTAAGTGGCAGTGTTCTTACTATGCACAATAAAATCATGAAATAAAGGACGGATGTGTTATTATGACAAACAGATCCCTTTCATTGTATCAGATCCTCTGTACCTGCATAGAGAAAACTCGGGGGGGGGGGTTGTCCTTGCAATGTTTACCAAAGTACTGTAGAGGTAACATTTGTGCTTTGTGAACAGCTTCTCTTTTTTTCATCCCACCAACAAATACTTTTACTCAACTAATTACATATTATCAGCAGGTAATTTCACCTCAATTATTTTTTGCCTCTAAAACCAGCAAGTGCACAACTGTGAGAACAAAGCTATAAACATTTCAAATGAGCACTGATCTGACTGCAGTGATCCAGCATGCTGAGGTGAACTGCCAACAAGTATGGCTTCAATAATAACAAATGATATTTCAAAACCCTAAAGTAGTCACTGAAGAATGCTTTGTGGGTTATGTCACCTTTATGCAATATACCATTGGAATTATACACTGGTCATTAATTACCATGCTCCAATATGGTAAATGAGTACTTGAAACTGCATACAATGCACTGACAGACCAGTGTTTGACTTTCTGGAATTTTCAGCAGGGTAAACTAACAACTGAGGCCATGATTTTTAAAAGCATCAGGTAATTGCTCTTACGTATTTAAGTTAAAATAGAACTTTAGGAACTAGATTAATTTGGTTTACATTAATTTCTTATTGCTGTGCTGAGCATTTGTAACCCATACCACACCAAAACTTAAAATGTAATAAGAAAGCTAAAAAAAAGGTCAAGTGAAAAGAATCAGAGCTGTCCATTAAATGGATGCATTTAAGCAAAGCTTTTATGTATATTTGATCACATTTTCCACACCAAAAGATTCATCAGCATCATTATTTCTACCACTGACAACTATGCATGGAGGAGAAAGGGTTTTTTATTGTATCCACAAATAAATTCAAAGCCCAGTAAAATGAAAAAAAATTAACAAGTAGCAAAAAGAAAGCTTAAGGAAGTAAAAGTAAAATGCCTGTATTGTTATGTAGAGGCAAATCTGAACACAGACCAAATTTCTAGGGCCACAAACAATTTTGCATGCACAGACGTGGCACCATAGGCAGGTGCATATTTAAATTACATGCATATGTACATTGTGCTTCTTGGTTTCTGACCATTCCCTCCCTTCCCGCCCACTGGTCCCTCTTTGGACTGATCTGATTAGAGACTGAAGATCATCTCAGCCCACAGCCACAAACCTGGTTGCAGCAAGAAGCTCTGTTTACAGCCTACGAAAATCCGTGCAGATAATCTCCCTCAAAATGCAAAAAAATACACCATTCTAAAAAAGTTACATTACAGAGAAAGCCAAAATAATGGAATATTTACAATGATATGGCAGAAAATACAGATACACCAGGTTTGAGTAGTCTAAAAACATCCTAGAAATATTCTTTGCAACCATATATTTTTATTTTCTTGTAAAGGGAAGTAGACAAAATGCTGAATGTTCTTTAGTGCAATAATGCATCTGTCATTCCTCACCATTACTCAGAATGTTTCCAATTTGCAAACTTGCCTATATTTTGCTAAATTTTATCCTAAATACAGTCCAGTTCCCTTCTTTGTTCGAAAGATTTTATAACCATGTAAGTGGATGAAAGTGACCACTGTGCAGTGGTTGTCTCATGAAAAAAAAGCTGGGCAAATCACCCACAGCTTTGTTTGCCTACTGGGTATAACAACCAAAGAGTCCATGCCAACTTCCCCACATCACATCAGCCTCTTCCTCCCTTCCCCCTGAACTACAGCTGGATCCAAGAAAAAAGCATTTGATCTCACCCAAAAATCCACACAGCCAAAATAATGGAATCATCCAATCCTGAATGGAACTGGTTGTGTTTACGAAAAAGCTGAAGTAAAAAAAAGAAAAGAATTATCTATGCTGTTAAGATCAATTATTAGACAGAAAGAGAAGTCTTCACACTGGTATTTTAAAAAGTAAAAAAAAAACCAAAAAGTAGAAAAATTGCCAATGATTACTTCTGCCAAGCTGGAAAAAATTCCTTTTTGTTTAAAATGAAATATGCATAAATATACAGGAGTGACAAAAGACTATTTTTTTGCTTGCAGAGGACTATAATTTTACTTAAATGGTAGGTGTTCTTTCTAAACAGAATGGCATTTCAAAGAGACACCCAATCATGTATTTCAAATGCAACAGTCATCTCTGAAACAGGGTCTTGAAGAAAATTTCAAAATAGCAAGAAGGAAATTAGCAAAAAACCAAAACTTATCAACTCTAGTTTGAATAAAAACATAATCATGAAGAAACAAATGTACCTTTCCCTTCCCCCGCTTCTCCTTCCTCTAAAGTCTGTGCCTGCACAAAGATATAAGAAGCCACTAAACCACAGAGTCCCACGCCTGCCAACTGCAATGGCTGAATAACTCACCATGTGTCAGCATCATTTTACATGAATGTATTCCCTTGAGATTTTGAAATAAATAAAAATGTATACAGCAAAATGATCACTGAAATTAAATGAGAAAATTTTAAAATCAAGATCTTTTAACAATGAATTTGTCTTTACTAAAAAAAGTGAGTTTATATCTTCATGCAAGCAAGCATACAACACATCTCTTTAGAGTGGCTTGAGTAGGCAATCAGGTCAAAGAGCTTTTTCCATAGTAACAAAAATAGCAAACTTGCTACATAGGTTATTTTCATTAATTGATTTTGATTGTTTAGCCTCCACAACTATGATTAGAGGAAGAAGAACGAAGGAATACTGAAGATGAATTTAAATAACAAGAACATTAAGTTTGGTCAATGTCAGTGAATGAGTGTGGTGAGAGGAGAACAGGACACAAAATTCTCTGAACACTGATTTCAGAATTACAATGAAGAAAGATCTTAATCTCATATTCAACAACTACCCCTCTCCTACCCCTAAAGAAGAGCAGAAACATTTTAGACTCTGTCTTCCAAATGGAGTCCTTTGCAAGGCCTGAGAGCGTAAAAGGGCATGTATTTCACATTTCTATCCACAATTATGCTTTATCAAAGGCCACTGACAGTTCAAATTCAAAGACTTCTAAGGTTGATACTTTTATTTAGCTGTTTCATTTACGCCACGCTTACTCTTTTTAAAATATTAGTGATTCCCTTTATACATCGTTAGCTACTATATGAGCTAATGTATCCTTTCAGCAGTAAGACACAAAAATACTCTTTAATCGTTTTTTAATAGACTGATAAAATCCTAGCACACCAGACCTGACTAGGCAGTGGTATCTTTTCTGTGGCTACTAGCAGCTACAAGGTGTAGCAAATATCCTAGGAATGGACAAGACAAAGGGAAGTAAAATAAAGGCTAGAAACTGGGACAGATATACTTATGTACTAAATCCAAAGACTTTCAGCACCTGTACCCTGACTTCTGACACATGCCATATATCATTTTTATTTCTAATGTTAAGGTTTTTTAAGTTTTATAATTTGTGAAACGCAGTGGAAAGCTGGGCTTCTCTAGATTCTTGCTGTCATCTCATATACTCCACATGTTACCAGTACATAGCAGAGACACTGTTGCCCCCTCTATCAGGACAAACAGAAGTTAAAAAATTCTGATTTAGACTGGCAACTCAAAAATGAGTCAGGTCATGTTGAGTAACCTCTTTCACCCTCTTTTGAACACATCATACGCTCTTTCAGAAACAACTTTTGTGTTCACAATCCCTTACTAAATTAGACATCAGCATTCTGCCTCATATCCAGCAGAAACATACTGTTACACTGTTAAACAATGGCCAGCTGACCTTATCTTCAACAGAAACTAAATCATAAAAGAATGTTTTGAAATAGATTTTATAATCAATTAACAAAGATTATTTCTACTGAAATAAAAGTATTTGTGTTTATTTATAGCAAAGCTGAGCCCAGAAAGAAATACCTCTCTTAGGATATGCTATATGAGGATACATGGTCCAGTGTTAATTCTGTTAACTCACAAAGTTACCACGAAGTACAGTGTTGCACTTAACCAACTAGATGCCAAGTACCAGAATGGAGGTGTGCCTCTACAAACAAAACTCTCTTCCTTTGACTCTAAGCATGATTAGCAGAGTGATCTATTCATGCTCTAGTAAAAAGCACTGGTAAAGTTCAACATAGGTATGATGCATAATCCCTACACTCCACTGCCAATTAATAAACAAATAAAATATCAAATAGATTATTTGGAAATAAGATAAAATTAATAGAACTAAGGAAATACATAATGTATCTTATGGGATGAGACAAAGTTTTGCTCGGTTAATCTGTCTCAATGAACTTGAAAAAGAAAGTAGGAAAATCTTCCAGAGATATCAATCTAGAACAGATGGAAAATAACAAGAAAACTCAAAATACAGCCAACAAAAGTGACTATCTGGTGACTAGGAAGAGAATCAGGCTGCATATTTAAAAAGAATTCCATAGCTCCAAAGAAATTTATCTTTCAGATAGTTTTTCCAAGTAAAGCCCCAGGGGCAGAAACCCAAATCTTCTTAAAAGTCAAGTTTGACAATTTTATGACACAAGTTAAATGATATGACTGTCTGCCATGGCAGACGGTAACACAGGAGATCCTTGCCAGTCCTAGAATCCTATTTAAAGTTTAAGAAGGAAAAAAAAACAAAACAAAACAAAAAAAAAAAAACCAACACATCCACATTGCTATTAATCTTACCAAAATACAAAATTATTACTAATCTGTTAATCAGTTTTATCCTCTTAGAAGTAGGCAATAAGCTGCTGAAGCAATGTAAAATCTTTTGAACCATGCCAATATTAAAGCTGAAATCTGCTGAAATCTCCCAGAGCTAAATTTTCACATTTTATACTAGCTTATGGCAAAGAAATAAAGTAGAAAGCATTAACTTCTGCTAATGTGCAAATACTTTAATATGTATGATAAATGATTCAAATAATGCAGCTTTCCTCCAGAAAGCTCTCAAAGTTTAATAGAAATATAAAACCAAACTCATTAATTCTACTGTCATCACCCCAGAAATTCTTTCCTATTGACCTGAGAACTTTTGTAACTTTTTTCTACATACTTATCTGCATTACATTATAGTTATATATAATATATATAAAAGATGTCTATTATATTATCTCTGTTGTTCCACTATCTATATACTAAATGAAAATTTAGTTTAGGTATTTTTATAACAAGCTACTTCTGTTAATAGTAATGTTTAAGTGAGATTTTGGTACATGGATGATTTATTTCTGAGGTGCCATCTTGCGGGTGAACTGGAATCCCAAGCTGGACTGACTTATTAGTGCTGGCAAATGAGCTACTGGCAGAAAGAAAGGAAGAAAAATGAATTAGTGCTGCAGTTGTGATGATGTAGGAATTCAAACAGTTCTCAGTGTTGTACAAACAGTAACTACTTGTTTTGCTCCCTTTTTTTTTACGCAGGCTGACAAACTTACTGCCACTCCCTTTGCTAATATTTCTCTCTGTCCACAGGTTCCAAGCTTCTTTTCACTGAAACCTGGACTAAGATAACTAAGAAAATTTCAGAGCAGATGTTCTCGGCTGTACTTAGTTGTACAGCCACCACTGTTGTTTTAGCCCTAATGAAGGGCTGGCATGATGCTTCCAAACATATCAGTTAATGCACAAACAAAAATGTTACCACTTCCTACCACAGAAGTCAAAGACCACAGTTTGAAATGTTTTCTGTCTTTTTTTAAAATTTTATAATGAAACTACATAAATCTTCCCTCATCCTTTGGAAAACCTTCAGCTATTACAACAGAGGTGCCATCTTCACCAGGCTTAAGTACTTATTTGGAATAAAGCTCCATTGCTATAACTGATATCCATTCCTTGTGTGGTATTTCAAATATCATTCAAATTGTCATTACTTTCTGCTTTAAGTTTTATTCTCTTCTAGTGTGACAATATGGCTTTTTCAATGAGCTGGACATTGCAATTTCCCATACCTATGGGCAAGCGTTACAAAACTGTGATTAATGCTTTCTGCATTCTTCATATGAGAATGATTAAATCTGCTTATTCAATTTTAATAATTTTGCAGTTTCTTTTAATTTGACTACAGTTTGAATGATTTGAAATTTTATAACATACATTTATTTAGTATTTTAAAATAATTTATTCCTATCTAATTACTTTCATAACCTCATACCTTGCATCTCCATCAAGTCTACTGACAACTACCCCACATGCTTAACAACCATAACCTAAAGAGACCCAAAGTAAACTAATATGAAGCAAATTCATTGGAACTGAAGGTTGACAGCTGCATCACTGCATTTAGTCATATGTATCTGCAGAATCAGATAACCTTATACTTAAAAAACCTTATACTCAAAAAGTGTACACACTTCTAAAGAATAACCTACTGTTTATTTTGTAAAAGGCAGTTTTCTGCATTAATACCATCTTACCCTTCAAAGGTATGAACCTTCGAAAACAGTCAAACCAAACTTACAGAAAGAGGCTACAGTAGCACAAACACATCCTGTATTTACACCACAATGAATGCAGACATACTTAGCAATACCAATGCACAGAAACAACAAGCAGCATTTTGTCACAACTTGAGAAACAATAAGGGGTATCAATCTTTGACGGGTTTACACTTCTTTGTGGGAATTCAGTTAATACTTTGGGTTTTAACCACCTCAAGCTAAAGAGGCTGCAGTAACATCACATAACTTCTGATTGCCCTCTCAATAAACAGTGTATTTATTTGCCTGCTAAAGCTACCTGACACAATACCTAATCACTTACTGAAAGAAGTTCCTCCCCATGGGAACTTCAGCCTTGAAGCAAACAAAAGGCAAAGCAATGCTGCATTTCAGTCTAAGAAACTAAAAACCGAAATAGAGTTTGAATTTCTAGAAAGTCAAATCTCACATTTCCCTTTTAAATGAGTATGATCTCAAGAACATCCATGGTGGTTTAAGGAATATTCATTTTGCACTGGCATTTGTACATAGTCAGCATCACAAGGAAACCAGAAACCATGGCTATACAAAGTCCTCCCTGTTCTTTCTTCTGCTCTCCAGAACAGGGTTACCCCAGCAACAAGTGAACATCTATCCAGCAGCTAACACCATCAGTGGATGTGTGCCATTGCAGAGCGGAGGTCACTGACACTACATCCAATAATTTAAGCACCAACAGACACAAAGAGCTATAGGAAAAGTAAAAATAATTTAATAAGAACTTCAGCTGACTGACTAAATGGTTTTACCCAACAGACTATTCCCAGAGGAATATTTGCAGTAAGTTTTAATATCACTCTCCTCAACCCTGTCTTGTGGATGACAAAAGTTTAAACATCGTTATATATACATATACACATACACATATTTGTATGTATTTACATCTGAATGCATGCTTGTATACACAAAATTAAAATAAATTTAGGCTTAGTATTTGTAAGCATGAAGAGAGAGATGGAAGAGATGCCATTAGTACAGGACTAGTATTTTCCTTTGGTAAACCATTACAAACCAGAACACAATACACAGTTCAACCTCCCTGAGACACCTGCATCTTTCTGGTATGCCATCACTTAGGTCTTACTTCACACAACAACACAGAAATGTAAATTGAATAGGAATATAAATGTCAAGAAATCCAAGCCAGAAGATTCAAGCAAGTTACCTTAAGAGCAGAACGGAACAGTAGCAGAGTCCTGCCTAGAAGACAGACTGCAGCCTGCAGCTTAGGCTTGAGAAAAAGGAAAAGTAAGGGTTCTTTAGCCACAGAATACTGGAGGAAAGCACTAACTCCTGTTATTCTGTCTCTGCTGTATATAAACACCACACTGATGGCACTTCCTGATGTCTCTTTCTTGCCACATCTTTGTAACCAAAACGGACCAGCACTCTCATGCCACATCAAAGATCGGGGGAAGGAGAAGGGTAAAGTTCATGGGAAAGCACTTGTGTTATCTGGGCAGAATATTTTGCTGATGACCCATCCACCAGGTGCCTGAGAGACCACAGCTTCAGTCAGTACACATCCTGGTAGTCCAGTCCTTTCTCACCTGTCCCACACCACACAAAGACTCACTGAAATCATGCTTTCCACACGATGATAAATACTTGGAGAGTCAGATCACCAGTTTTTTATGTTATTACACCAAAGAAAGTCTTTCAAATCTAAAGCCGTACAAGAGCTCATGGTCCAAGCTTATAATGTCCACAGCCTCACATCATAACCTTATATAATATATATAGTCTCCACAGAGTCTTATGCTGGTTGGCACTTTTCACAGGCATCTTTTAACAGCATGACTGAGATACAAAAAGAGAAGACTAAGCTGTGAGGTCTGCCAGGACCCCTTTAGAAGGCTACACTATTCATGGTCCATCTGTTGTAGGCAGGGTCTTGTCCTTGCTTCACGTAGAGGTGAAGTTCTACCTATAGAACTCCATTCTCCAGTTGCCTTCCTAGTGGAACTAATTACAACAAATAGTCTTAACAGTCACTGAGACAGGACAATGGCCTGATCCATGGAACACACCAACACAGAAGAGACCTTTGGAGCTCATCTAGTCCAAGCTCCTGCACCAAGCATGATGGAATGGACAAACAAATTGAATTACCTGTTGGACCACCTGGTCCAAAAGCAGTGTAGCAGAATTTTAAAATAAAAATCTATCATCTTTTTAAGATTTATTTTGCTAAGACAAGACAAAGACATTTTTGCACAATAATAGAATACACTGTAAGTCAACATTCCACTATAACATTTCTGTTTGTATTGCCAGCTGGGGAAAGCATTTATTACTCCCTTTTTGTGTCAACGATATAGATTACATACTTCACCTGTAAAACAGCTTTTAAGTCTCACGACAGTATGAAGTATCTTGGAAGAATAAAGTCAGTTCTACAAGCCAGCACCAGAAAGCATGGATTGTTAAAGCATAAGATTTTAAAGCTGAATACACAGGCAAGACAATGTAAATACTCTGGATGAGAAAAAGAAAAATTCTTATTTCCTTCACTTACCAAAGTCCCCTCTCAATGGTCTGACAAATGATAAAGTATTCTCTTTTTGTTTTTAAAAGCACAGTCCAAGATAATTTATGCGTTATATTGACTACTTCTCCTGTAAGCTTTTCTTCTGTATTCCTTGCTTACAAATTTTAACCTAGTATTCTCACAAATTCAAGTGCCTAAAAATATCAGAAAGATCTTTATCCCAAAGTAATGGACAGAGATCAAAATATATCTTTTCTCCGTAGCAGTCTTGAAAAAATCTATACTATATTGGTAAGTATATTACATTACCAAATCTAGAACTTACCTCAATATTCAGGTTTATTAAATTTAAGGTGGCCATTAAACAGGAATGTTTTATCATCAATCATCCCATTTCTTAGATATCTATTATTGAAGAGTTAGAAGCCATTTCTGAGTGCTTTTATGCAAAGACAGGGTACATCTAAAGAACAGACATTCAAAATCCCTATGAGCAATGCAGATGTCATTACATGTCTCTTGTAATGGAAGGTATTGCAAATTGAAAGGTTAAATACTGCTAACTTGGAGATGTGAATACGTGATGTGTTACCTAGCTATATTAAAATAACCCCAGATGCTTTCAAGGCACATGGTCTGACATCTACTAGAAAAAATTATATACGCAATCTATAAACATTCAAACAAACCAAAGCAATAAAAATCCACATTGTTTTCTCAGGGGGGACAAGGAATAAATGTTTTGCTCAATTTTAGTACCATAACAAAAATCTCATCTTGCATTCCTGCTGTAAAACTGATACGGCAAAAACAAACTGCTAAAAGAAGCACTAATAAAGAAGCACTGTTAATGCTTGAAAACGTTAAGTAACTTGAAAAGTTTTAATAAATATTCATGTTGGACTATCCCTTGCCACAACAAAAAGCAAAAAATATAAATATGCTTTCAGCATAAAACAATCATTAATTTCAAGTGGTACTTAATTAGTGAGTCTGGAACAAATCTACATAAATTCTCATTACAATACAAAGCACATTTATTTCCACCTTCTAAGTAAAGCTAACTGTGAGTAAATTAAGGGTTTGACCTTCCTATGTCAGCATGGTGGTTAATGCTTCATCTCCTGTTTTCCAGAGTTTCAGTTTCCTGACACTCTACTTTCTGCAACAACCACAATTTTATCTAGCAAAAACAGCTACATTTTGACAAAAAAAGTGTATTCAACATCTTTTAATAGAAATTGTAATTTTAGAAACTAATGATGATTCTATTAGTTACAATTTTCACAAGTTTGCATTTAGAAAGCTATGTGATGCTATGCAATTCCACATGTTACTCCGCCATCCAGGATAATTTAGCACAATAGATGTGTATTTATAGTCCCACAGTGCAACATTCATTTTATACTTGCTAATGTTACCAGACAGAGGATTCACAGGCATGCCTTGTATTTTAATATCTGAAGCATTTTATGGCACAATTAAAAAAAATTCACATTTGTGATAGGCAACCTGTGCCTCGCCTTGCATTCTCCAAACGGCAACTTCAGGCTACTTCTGTCTTCCCCAACATTTTCGTTCTTATTAGTCCATTACCAATTCATTAACAATTAGACAGAGCTGCTCCTTGCAGATGTAATATCACATGCTGCATTGTAACACAGTTTACCAGAACATCATTCCTCTACATAGTTTCTATCATGTCTTGAGCAACGCCTGCATCTGCCTCCCTGCTGGGATTGCCCAGGACTGTGCTGCCACATGCCTTGACTCACCAGCTGCTCTGCCAAAGTTTCTACACTGTATTCTAATGACAGTACAGATCATGCTATATATATGTATATATATATGTATATATATATATATATATATATAAAAAATAATGGCTCATTTCTTAGTTTCCAGAGGTTTAAATTTCAGTTATCTTCATGAAGCCATCCCATATTGTGAATATCACTGGAATATTTCAGGAGGATATAAACTAATATTAAAGGGTAGCACCTTCCCAAATGCAAGCAGAGAAGGAGCACTAAAATCTGGAGCATGGCTCTTCCATCCTTGCTGATCTATGTGGAGCAAATAACAAACAGCTGGGAAGGTAACAAACTGCCTGTGATTTGGCACATCATGGAAGTTGGCCTTACTTCAACTCCTCCATTGCAAAAAGGGGCACAACACTTCAGATATCCTCAACTTTTTTGTCCCAATATATTATTTTAAAAAAGTAACTTATCTATAAGTAAGTACAAACAGCTTGTAGTACTGATCTTTATTTTGAAGTACCTGTGTTGTTAATACACTTATTTATCCACGCATGTGATGGAAATCCAAATTTCACCTTTAGAGAAGGTATCGGAAAACAGAAAAAAAAGAAAAATCACAAAAAAATCCACAAAATGAAAAATACCCAAAAGAAAAAACAAAATAAAACAAAAATCAACACCACTAGTCTGATTCTCATGTGTCATAAAACTGTTTGGGATTTCTCACTTGCTTTATTTTTATCTTCTTTGAGCATTTCAACAATTATATCAAGATACCAAACTCTAAAATAAAATGGTAAATAAATAAATAAATAAAGCCAAAGCTTCAAAGGAAAGCATGGTCACCATGAAAAATAGCTAGCTTCTGAAAGAGAATTATAGTTTAGCAACATGTTCTAGGCAGTGATTAATATCCATGTACCGTGAGCTTTCAATACTTGAGTAGCTGGTATACTGTTTGTACTTTGTCCTATAATAAACTGACACAAAATTTTGTCATTTGTTTCCTCATAAAATTTTCCATTTCTCATCTGGCACCAAGGACAGCTCAAAATTTGATAAACTGTTTTGCCAGATTTTGTACACAAAATCCCATCTTCACTGACACAGGTTTATATCGACTTATTTTCACCTCCTGTACAGCTATGCAGATTCTGCTATATATGTAAACGCATCTTGTGACAGTTTTACACTTTGGCAGATTGCAAATGCTGTCAGATTAGAGTTGGTGTCTTTGATAAAGTAAATAAGTTACAGGGAATTACTACAGCAAGGGGCAGTGGGTATGAATGCCCACATTAGTACTTAATGCTGAAGCTCTCAGCAGCTGAACATTCATGCCTAAAGGCTAGGTGTTGCTGTTCATCATATTAAAACTCTGGTTTACATAAAGCAGCAACATATTTGACACTTTCTTTTATCACTTTTTTAATCCCTGTACAAAGGTTCCAGTAGTTCCCCAGAAGGTATATAAAACAGAGAAGAAAAAAAACCCCAACTCACAGTATAAATAAATCCATGCATGCAAGGGTAGGAAGCGATACTAGATCACAAACAAGCTATTTCTGGGGCTCATTCTTTATTCTTTTAATACCAAACTCATTGTTAGCCCATAAACGTAGCTCTGAGAATACTTTTGCAAAGTGGCAAATTTTGTATAATTACAGATTGTTGTTAAGATTATGACAGAAATATTTATAGCAACAGACAGGAGACAAAGCAACCTCCTGTGACAGCTCCAAGCATTACATCTTCAATGGGTTAAAGGCAATAAAAACAGAAAGAGAAAAAACATATATATATATATATATATATGCATGTGTGTACGAAAAAACACTAAACATATTGGGTAGCAGTTTTCTACTTAATTTCAGGAAAAGTATCTAACAATTTCAAATAGTGCTTAAAGGTGGCTGCTATGAACACATTCCATGCAGTTATCACCAATAAATGCTAACACCTACCCTCAGCAAATGCTGAGGAAAACCCCTAAACCCACTGGGAGTAAGAAAAAGGTGCAGACTTAGAATATCAACAGATGGATAGGTGTATTCAGAAATTAGTTTTATGGACTTCTAAATACCAGAAATGGCTCTACTGACACACAGAAGGGCTTGAGAAGGGATCTGCATATAAACAGCTTTATATAATTATAGAAGAAGGCCACATTAGGGAAAAAGAGTTGCAAGCACGTGCAGTATGAAGAAATGGTGAAAAGTCAGTATTCCCAAATGGTCTGCCTTCATGCCTCTTATCTCCCTCTACTTCTGGGGTTTCTTTGTAGGCTTTGTCTTTTCTTTTCCACAATACCTAATATGGCCTGTTTCACAGACAAAAATAAAACATTTCAGAGCTCTTCATTTGTTTGTACTTCCTGTAGTTGTACACTAGATTAACATTCCTTACCATCTTATTCTCATCTTACATGACTCTTCCTTAATGCTTCTACTTCTCCTCTCAGATCTCTTTCAAACAGTTGCCTTGGACCCTATCATTTTACCTCACTTAAATGTCTCTTGAGATCAATTTTCTTCTGTTCTCCACAAAAAAACCATTTCAGGTGGAAACAGCAAGCTCCAGATGCAGGTAGGTCCTCATACTATCAGTAGGTTCTTTAATTCCACCACCATTTCACCCAAGAACCACAGCACCACCACAGCTTCCACAGCCAACACAGCTTCCTGCATTTCCACTTTGCAGAAGTAATCATTGGAAGAAAACCTTGCTGATAGCAAGGTTGAAGATGTTTCATGTCAGTCACTTAAATTCTTCTTATAGGAGAATTCTGCTGTAATTAACATCAGTAAAGGATCTATGGAAATTTCATGGTGCTGCAGAAACATTGTTCTACTGCTTACATTATCTTCTTATCCATCAACAGTTAAAGACATGAGCCGGAAAGATCATCTATTAATCTATCCAAGAAGCACAATGAAAGTTACAAAACTCTCTGTAATAGAACATAATCACAAACCATGTGGTTTTTATACAGTTCCCCAAAAACCAGTTCACCCTCCACTGAAACACAGTGATATTCATAACAGGCCGGCAAACCCTAACATCCACCTTCCTATTAACTGCAGTTCTTTTCTGTATTACAAACATCTGGCTACTGCTGTTCTCAAGCAAGGAACTGTAAACTGTTGATTTTCAATAAATAAAAAATTAATTTAGTTTTAAAATATACAGTTTAATGTTCCAAGAAAATTCAAGTGGAAATTACACCAAATTAGAGAAATCTATGTTTGGTCCTGACGCTAAGGAAAACAAGATGTAACCTGTATGAAAATAAGAACTTTCTAAGAACACATTAATTTTAATGCCAGTGTTCAAGCACATCTACAGTTACTATTTGCTCACTCCAAGTAAATGACTGGACAGGGGAGAAGAACAGGGTGAAGTCACTTTAACAGTAGACTTTGTCAGTGCATTAGCAAAATGTGCTTGCCAAGGAACTAGAAACAAATCAGTTTTCATTTAATCCAATTTTATATATCCTCAAGTATTTTTTCTCTCTGCAGCAAAATAAACTTCAGATCTTACAGAGTTTTACAGAAAGAAAATATATATTTCACACTAGAACATCCAACAGCTATTCACCAGCACTTTCAGCAGGGTTCAGAGTGTGTTTTGGCCATAGTGCTCCCCTATTCAAATAACAAATTCCAGTTTGTTACTATATGCCCACAGTTTTTTTACAGTGCAATTCCTTCTTGCTGAGCACCATTAATTCCGGGGGTTTGTGTCTGCTGTGTTAGGGGAAGAAAAAACAAACCAAAAAACCCAAACCCTCCCCCACGAAAAGAAAAGAAAAAAACAAACCAAAAAAAAACCCCAACACACAAAAACACACAAAACCCCCACAACCCGCAACACAACTCTGCCTCAATCAGTGTAAAAATATCCTTAAAAACAGATATTAGAGTGCAAAACCATCTGTCAATTATGGCACAATAACAGTTTGTATTGATAACTGCAAATAACAGTTCTGCATTTGGGTCATTTTTCACACATTTTGATGCCTTCTATCACACACACTGGCAGGCTCGAAAGTTGAAAGGTACGACAGCAAAGCTTTAGTGAAATAGGAGCCATCTTTCATTCTGCAGTTTTAGGCCTGCTGGAAGACAGTACTAAATGCTGATCTCCCCAAAGTTCATCTACTAATCAGGAAACTGCAAGCAATTTTATTGAAGCCCTGCTAGTCTCAAACTCATTTTTAGGTACAAGAATTTTAAGTCATTTATGAACATTATAGGAGAAATCTGGGGCTTCATTCTTACTAGTAACTTTATTTGGAATCTAATTTCCTTAAAAGCTAATGAAGAAAGTGGAACTATTACTGCGAGCCATTTGCTGGCAAGAGGGTTGACTAAACACTTGTTGAATATAACATTAATTTTAACTACTTTAACTTCAATGTTAAATGCATGTAGAAGTAAAAATAAGTCATGGAATAGTTACCAGATTTTAGATTGTAAGTTTACTATTCATTCAGTAATAACACTGAGAAGCTTATTTAAATGAAAAATCCAACCAAGTGTTGGTGAGAAATCTTTCACATTTCAACACAGTGACTCCAGCCAATAGCTAGATTTTCTGAAAGAAAAAAGCCTATGTAGTTTGCATAAAATTTCTCTCTTTGCAGGGCAAAATCTGAAATACGTCTATACGAAAAAAAAAAAGAGAAGCCAGAAAATTCTTAACTGGAACCAAACCACATCTACAAACATAAAAAAACATACCATAAAATAAAGGACTACTCTTGGTTTTCTTCACTCACATCTCACACCAGCTTAGTGTCAGAATCAGTACTTATACAACAAGTACACACTTGTAATCATTTACTATGAACTAGTGCTGAAAACCAACTCAGTGAATCCAATTCTTTGTACATTTAAGGATACTTATTCCTTGACTCTGCATCTACCAGTATCTAGCTCATAGATTATACCCATTCTTCTCCCATCAGCACAGAAAATTATCTAGTTTTCTGGACAAAAAATTTGAATAAATAATACATAGTTGTTTAATGCTAAGTACTCATTAAATTCAAGATGAAGAGCTCAGTCACCACCAGATCAAATTTAGCAACTTCAACAATTAACACAATGGCTTCACTACAGTCTTTTTACTTCATAAATCTCACAATGCGATGATCTGGTATCACTGACAGTCACCCGCCCATCTTAAATACCAGCAACATAGTTTGCACCTTAATAATAAAATATGATATTCCATAACAGGATTCTTTCTGCAATTTCCAATTCATAGTAATGATTAATATTAAAAATAACTAATGCTCCTCCTTCAGAAACTTCTGCCATGTTGCCTTCAGTATTCTTCAGTAAACAAGAATGCAAGTAAGATCAGTCCAGTAAAAATAAATTTTTAAAAAGTCTTAGATCTTACTAAAAAATTCGCCTTGATAGGCAAAACTGAGGAAAAATTCAGCCCTGACAACAGGATTCCGTAAACCATCTAGTTTGTGCTATTAGTTATACTATTAGTTATACAGCTAGCATATATAGAAAGGGTATATGAAAATTGAACATCTGCACTCTGAATTATGTGGTAATGCCAGGTTTTTCCTTTTTTTTTTTTTCAAAAGCCCATTCATACCTGAGAATATTAAGCCCATTTTTCTCTATTACCAGTTTTATTACACAATTAGTATTGAGCAGGGTTATACCAAATGCCTGCCAGTTCTCCATGAGCAAATTCCCAGCACACACTGCGAGCAGCAATCAGACCGAGCACAGCTGGGAGTCAGCGCTCAGGGCACTTCAGCAGTTTAATCAATCCATGCGCATTTCAAGTGAGTTATCTGCAACAAGAATGGTGGTATAGCCCCAGCAGTGCTTACAGTGCTATTCTGCGCAAACAACAGAGAGCAAAAAATGTTTTCATATTACAGAGAATGTGAGGTATGGAAAAAATGACACAATCCTTTGACACTTTGCTGCCTCCAATTCTTCTGTGCATTTAACTCGTGGTCAGTACTGGATGTGAGATACAGCCAGGAACAAGACACTTGGCTTATAGGTTGACAATAGAAATCTGATGTATCTGTACCATTATTTCCAGTAACTGCAGCTGGACTACTCAACAAACAGTGAAGCTTAGCTTTCAATATGCTGATATTACATAATCTTAAATTTGGAAGCAGTGCAAAAAAGGTCTTAATTATCATTGTCTTTTTGCTTGGAGATTTATTTTTTTAATTTCTCTTTTGCAGTGTTCCAGATATTTGGGTGAAAATTCTCCAATAGAGGCAAAAACATTAACAGTACTAAACATTTCAGGCTCATATTTGAGTACTTAAGGGTGGGTACAATGAGGACAGAAACTTCCCTCTTCTGAAGGAGCCATGCAGAGAAAACATAGGCAACAGGTAGAAGCTGCAGGAAATTTTCCACCTCTACGTGCTCTCTACAGTGAGAGCAGTCAAACCATACTGGGTTTGCATGGCCTGGTTTTTGGAACTGGGGGGCTACAGGGGTGGCTTCTGTGAGAAGCTGCCAGAAGCTTCCACCACGTCCGGCAGAGCCAGTCCCTGATGGCTCTGAAGATGGACATGCTGCTGGCCAGAGCTGGGCCAGTGAGAGATGGTGGTAAAGCCGCTGTGATAACGTATTTAAAGAGAAATCATAACAAAGGTTGTTGTGCAGTTTTAATTCCAGCCAGAGAAGAGCAGAGTGAGAATACGTGAGCAGAACAATATGGAGACAGCAAGGTCAGTGGAGAAGGAGGGGGAGGAGGTGCTCCAGGTATAGGAACAGAGATTCCCCTGCAGCCCATGGTGAAGCAGCTGTCCCCACAGAGGTCCATAGGGATGCAGAGATCCACCAGCAGTCTGTGGAGGAGCCCAACACCAGAACAGATGGATGCCTGAGAGGAGGCTGTTACCCCATGGGAGACCTGTGGATAGAGGGGCCCTGCTTCCAGGCTGGAGCAGCCTGTCCTTCAAGGACTGCACCCCGTGGAAGAGCCACCCACACCACAGCAGTCTGAGGGGGTGCCCATGGGATGGACTCACACTGCAGCAGTTCACAGGGAGCTGTTTCTCATGAGATGGACTCAGGTCGGAGAAGTTCATGGAGAATTGTCTCCCATGGAAGGGACCCACAGTGCAGCAGGGGAATGACTGAGCAGCGGGAGAAACCTCGAGTGATGAACTGACCATAAACCCCATTCCCTGCCTCCCTGTGCCACTGGGACAGGATGTAGAGCTGGGAAGGTGAGAGTGGTGGAGGGAAGGTGTTTTAAAGGGCTTATTTGACTTCTCATTATCCTGCTCTGATTTTATTAGCGTAATAAATTTAATGCGTATCTCTAAGTTGAGCCTGTTTTGCTTGTGATGGTATTTGATGAGTGATCTCTCTCCCAGACCTTATCTCAAATCATGAACCTTTCATCAAACCTTCTCTCCTCTGTCCAGTTTGCGGAGGCAAGTGAGTGAGTGGCTTTGGTGGGTGCCTGGCATCAGGCCAGCATCAACCCACTGCAACAACCTCCCCAGGTACATGAGTCCTCATCGCTGGAGGTTTTTGAGATGTGATTTGGAGAAGGTGCTAGAAAATCTCACCCAGGCTACCTTTCCCACAAAAGGTTGGGCCAGATGATCTTTCAATGTCCCTTCCAACCTGGGCTGTTCCATGACTGTATGACATGAAACTCCAACCATCAGGAAAAAAAAAAATAAAGGAACATCCACAGAATATTGTCAGTACTGCTAACAAATAACCAGTAATGGTTCTGAAATAACATTATTCATTTTTTAAAAATTAGCAAATAAAGCAATTTGTCATGTCATCTTTGTCACTACAGAAGGGTAGTAACAATGTTGCTCAATGCTTTTGGGTTTACATACACTGCTTCTTTTCTCCCTGCAAGCCTGCTCTGCAGCTCTCCTCCATCAATTTGAAATGTACTGGAACCATCACGTTCTGCAGGAACCCGCTCAAAGTCTACTTGAGCTCAGAAAGGCCGTAATAACAACATATGGAGACTCTTTTTACTATGTATCATGGAGGAGAGGTTCACCGAGAGACAATTTTTATAACATGGAACTAAGTCAGAAAATTAAACTATTACTGAATGGCCTGTCATTCCTGATTTTGAAAAAGTATTTTATGACATACTCAACTGCAGTATAGCTAGCTCCTGTAATTGAAAGTAAGCTCTTTCAATCAAAGTATCACTTCAGACTTTCAGCAACTCAGACGTAAGCCATTAAAAAGATGATTTGGGTTGGCTTTATTATGTGTAGAGAACATATTACAACCCTTTGTTGATTTCTCATTAAAGTATCTGCAGCTAACTTGTTTGAAGGCAAATGACTTTCATCAGAAAAGCCATTTAATTAACTTAAATATTTCTTTGACCTAAATATTTTAAGAATCAGAGCTTCAAACTTGGTTTGCCTTAAGTTAGCTAAATCAGGTAACCCAACAAGACACAGATCCAGCAAGTACTGTTTGCTAGTAAGAAAAACACTTAAAGCAAATTATTTTAAATTAAACATATTTTATCCTTAACTTTAAGGATTAAAAATTACATGGTATGAAGTATTCAATAAAAAAGATATTTTTGTAAGAGTTACAATTACTAAATTAAAGCAAATTAAAAATACTATCCCAACTGGCAGTGAAATAACCTATTTGCCAAAACCATAAAATTCTGAGTATCTAAACAAATAGAAAGAAGCTCTACTTAAAATTTAACTATGTTCATTATTGTCCAAAATTTGCTAATCAGTCCTTGGTGATCACAACTTGTACTGCCCTCCTAGTAAAATAAACAAACAAAAAAGGCCTCTCATTTGGATACTCTTTGCTGTTTTCAGAATTGACATAAAGGTTTTATTTATAGACACACACATATGTATGTAAAATATTAATGAACTAACTGTTACATGCAGACACAGCTTACTTTGTTTCTTTCACTGATAAATACATTTTAAATGAGCTAATGGAGACGATACATTTGCAACTGCTGTTGATTTTTCTCAGCTTTTAGTCACAATTCAAATCTTAAAATAGCTAATCTACAGCATTCTGGGGATAATCTATGGATACTGTACTTTAGAGCGCATTGTTTGAGCATCTGGAAAGCTAAAAATCTACCAAATAGCCAACCCCCTAAACATATGGTTAGAGAATAAAAATCTATCTATCTTAGTCTGTTCACAGAAATGGTTTGCAACAGTATATGTTGCAAACTGCACTTATTTCTGCTGAATACATTTTTTAAAAAGTATTGATTTTACTTAGTCCTATTTGAAATCTGGTCTGGAAAAGGAAATTCACCTCATCAAATCTACTTACTGAAGGTTACCAAATTATTTCTGTTATGAAACTATTTAAGAAATGTGATTTTTAAATATTAATTTAGCTCCAAGAGATTGTATGATATCAGTCTGCCTTGGTAACGTCTTTTTGCAGCAAACCATTTAAGGGGCACCAAAATATTAATTTCCAGACATCAGCCTATAGTCAAGGTTCAACTAGTTATTATTACAATAATAATAGTGCTTAAAGCATATTATAGATAGATTGCTTTAAGGTTGGGTAACATTTTAAAGAAAAAGCATATAATTAATGTTTTATTCCTTTGAAACAACGCTACTGGAATTACTATGGAGAATTGGGTTAACACTGAAACACAGCTGAAGAGAAAAATCTCTTCACAGAGATCATAATGACAAGACAACATACATTTTATTTAGATTTTTCTTATTGGGACAGCCTCATGAGATGCATATCTCATTTAAATGAGGACATTTGGATGACAATTGTAAAATTTGACTATGAAATGCAATGAATAAGCTCTAAACTGCATGAATTTACAGACATAATTATTCAGCATTTACCATACGGTATAAGAAAATGAAGTCAGAAGACATATTAATCAAGTTTAAATACAATGCAGTACAGACGATATCCAGCAAGTGTTAGAAATAATATCCTGCAAGCAGTACAAATTAAATGGCTCTGTGATCTAATGTTATTGAAAAAATTCTCAATATATTTAAAAGAGTTCCTAGTCATTTGATAGAACTCAGTCCCACCACAACCAGCTGCCCAGAAGCATGACAATATTAGAGGTAATACAGGCCATTAGGGCAAATCCTAACAGAAGTACTCTACATTATATTTCTCTGAAACTTACTTCCCCCTATCACTATGCAGAAGAGCCCAGTGTATTATAGGTATATCTCAAATATCCTCCCAACCCTACAGTGGACCTGCTTACAGCACTGCCAGGACAGCAAACCTGTTAATTATACTACTATTTTAATGTATTTTAGCTTATCGCAGCCTGACATTACAGTATAATCTCTGCAGACATGGAAGGAATTAACTTCACACTAAGAAAAAAATTCAGTTAGCCTCACAAGAGAAGCTCTGAAAGTCCTACCAACACCCTTTTAGTTTTGCCAATGTATATTAATTCTAAAACAGTGGTTCTTGGCTTTCATCATGCTAACTCCATTTTACAACAGAAAAAAGAATTGAAGTCCTTATCCATCTGATCATAATTGAACGTAAAGAAGCTACCTGTATTTACTATGTGTACAAACATATTTTTGAAGAACACATACAAAAAAGATTGAAAGACCTGTTAACTGACTTGCTGACTGAACATTTGCTTAACTGTTTACATACACCATAGCTAAAAGACAGAGGAATCAACCAACCCAGAAGAAATTTTACAGTTAACTTCAACTTCAGTGATAGCTGGTTCTAGTCCCTATGGAGACAACGCCCCTGCAACAGTCATGATTTTCAGATTGACCTGTAGCATAATTTTATGAGGCAATGTTGGCAGTTTACCTGATTTCTTTTTAAACATACAAATATCTTCATGATTAAGGAATCTGCTACGAAGCTGTGAAATTAGCATATTTAGTTTCCATTGAAAACATTAACATGCAAATTGATGAATATCAAATGAGAAAAATAATGGAGTTCACCTTTGTATAATCAAACGTTCTGGGAAAGACATTCTTTTCCTCCTCAAAAATGGAAAAAAAAAAGTAAAGGCAAAGTACGAACAAGGCTACCATCAGTCTTCCAATACAAGTAAAAAATGTAAACAAATTTATTACTGATCGCCTTTAGCTGTATGTTACATGCTAATTATAATATCAAATATGCACAAGATTTAAGTTCCGTAAGATAATTTTAATGGTAAAATCTGAGAAAGCAGCTCAGATTTTGAGTACCAGATTTAAAATGCAGTATAGTTACAATGCAAGCCATCAGTAAACAATATACTCAACTGATCCTAGTCCAAATCTAGCAGGACAAGCAATGATAGCTCATATTAGGAAATTCGCCAGCTGTTCCTTCTAGAAAACTAGGAAAAACAAGACAACGTAGTCACAACACACCACCACATAAAAACCTAGCAAAATGTAAGCAGGGAAGTCCACACAGTTGGGGGGGGTGGGGGGGAATCTCGGATGCTCTTTTCACTATGCAAGTAAAATTAATACTGAAAAATAAAGTTATTGCCCAGAAAATATAAATGAAAATGATAAAATATCTTTGAATATACCTCCTTCCTGAGTCTTGCCTTTAGCGATAGCTCAGGCAAGAAAATGTGCCCTTTACTTACATTTTTTCTCAACTCTGTTGACTATGAGATGTTTTTCAATTCCACTGACCATTGAAGTTCTCCTCAATTCTCTCACCAGAATCTAGTTTGCTATATACATGAATGTAAAATGTCATACACTATAACCTCTAGTTACAGGAAATCCTGTCTCTCTTTATATATATACATATATTTATACACACACATTTGTATAATGTTCCATCATTTACACTTCAGGAACCTAGACAGTGCAATAAAATGCCTTCAGCAATATCTAAAATAGACATTCACATCTATAATTTATCCATACCTTATACAGATACAATGTAATAGGTGTGTACATGAGAACAACAGTACTCCAAAACTATTTTCCTCAGTGAATATGGCTGAGGATGTGTAAAAATATCCTAATGCGCCAACAAAAAAAAAAAAAAAAAAAAAAAAAAAAAAAAAAAAAAAAAAAAAAGGGTGACTGCAAGGAAAATAAAGTAATGGCTGGGAATGTGATCAATATTTAAGTAGTGAAACTGAAGAACATCCAGCATCCAAAATCCTCACCATCTACTGCACCTTTCATTTTTCACAGACTATGAACTAAAACTACTGTTTTGCCTGACAAGCTAATACATACCTTTCAAACTTGTGTCACTATTTAGTGAAGTGGGGGGCTGGAGTGGGACAGGAAAGAGATAAAATGAAAGCAAAGACTGTTGTTTGTACACATGTTGCTTAGCAATACGCCATGTGAAACAAGCAGAAACGGTGACATTGGCCCCCAACTGAATTTACATAAACCCTAAATGTGCGTCAGTGAAAGAGTTGTGAATGCAAAGTGTCAAGTACATGACCTATGACAAAAAGAGACTTGGTAGCACAAAGATACATGTTAGCATTCCAGAATCTAAACAGAAATGTCATTTGTTTACAGTAAAGCCTAAAGCATCAATCTTTCCCTTTTATGATTTCACAACTGATATGAACTAAAATTCAAAGTGTTTTTTTCCCTGATATGGACCATAACAAATTAATTGTATTCCTATATGAATGATTATATATACATCTTTAAAACACCCATTTTCCATGTATAAACTTTGCCTTCATAGCACTACTTGTTTCTACACACTTTATTAATCACCTATTCTCATTCTGAATAGAAATAAATTTTTTTAATAGTTAATTACTAGTACTATTACCAGTAATGCTCCTGTAAGCTTTGCCCATTGACCTCAAAGCACACAACTGAAGAAAGACTGAAATATACCTGTCCTTTCCAAACATGAATAAAGAGAGGCGCAAAGTGATGTAATGACTCCATTTACACGGAAGCGTCAAAGAGTAAAATTTTCACAACAGAGACAAAATATTGAAAGTAATAGTAATGTAATGTCAGCACTTTCATACCACATTTCGCACCACAGTCCATACATAAGGTCAGTTCTATCTACAGCAGTATGTCAAAACAGAGAGGTCGAAGACTTAGGGAAGAAAGGCTTATGTTTTAAAATTTTTACAGGTTTTAGACACACTTTTAAACACATTAGCCAGACACATATAAAACAAGTGTATATACATTACCCTCCCTCATTTAAGTGCAATCCCTAGAAGAAAGTTAAGGAAATTTCCTAAGGAGTTTCCTAAAACACTGTATGTAAAATAAATATTCTTTACGAAAGGAGAGGAGAGAAAAATTGGAAACCAAAATATTTTTAAGGGATTAAATACAAAATAGTATATATTTTGAACCCAGTAATGTGCAACAGCAAAAAAAAAAAAAAAACCAGTAATTTCATACTGAAATGCCTTGTTGCTACATAGCCAAACTTCTTAGAACAATCATTTTCCAAGCAAGTAGTGATTCCAAAGCTGAAAGGTCATCATATGACACTAATTCCACATTAAATATACAAAGAAAGAATGTAATCTACACAATGAAAAAATAAATACCACTCTATCAGTAGACAAAGTTCATTAATTTTTTAATTTTTTTTTTAAGACAATGTTTGAGCAGGGGCTTACATTTCAGGATAATGAAAATTCATATGCTTTACTTCTATTTCCACTTACTGTTTTTAATATGTATAGCAATTAGTCAAACAGCTGAAAACCAAAACAACCTGCCAGATTGTCTTTTTCAGCTGTGGATCCATATTTGTACAGCACATGCCACTGAATATTCAGTCTGATAAGACAGATGTAAAAATTAACTGGTGGTCTTTTGGGGAGATGAGGGAAAAGAAAAGCACAAAAAATCTCGATAGCCTGTCCAGTGTCACTTAGAATGTACAGTCATTCTACCACCTTGTGAGCAGCATATATCCTCACTGGCCTTCAGAAGGCAAATCTCTACATTACTGCAGTGTAGACGCTCTCCTTATTTCCTCATCTGAAAAAGCTGTAATTGTCCAAGTCACTCTTTTTGACAGCAGATCAGCTGAGTGGGAAAAATAATGCAAACTTGAAACATGTAAGGATACAAAAAAATGCTGCAGATTATTGTTCCATCCAGAAACTTTTCTTCCTGAACAATTCAGTCCCTAGCCTTTACCTGTTTAATAAACTTAATGTCAAAGTAAGCACATTTGCAAGTGTATATGTTCATTTATATCTATTTCTACATCGTTTTCTGAATTAGGATGCCTTAGAGATGCATAAGAAAACTCCAAAATTTAAAGAAACATTTAATTTACAGCCAGGAGAAATACTGACTAAGATAATCTAACCATGCTTCATTAACTGGCCATAATCCAGCTAGCTCATACTAAATCAACCTAAGCAGACTTATCTACTCCTAAGACACACACAACTATCCTCATATGCTACCCTTAGTGTCCATCATAAGGCAGAGGATGACTGCATTTTTTCCCACATTAAAACTGTACTTGCAGCTCTTGAGTATCTGCAAGGAACTCAGGGTGCAAGGCACAGTTGTGACATACCACATCCCCTGATTTGGCTGCACTGATCACTCACTTTATTCAGGCCCTTCTGGTATATTCCCAGAACACAGTGCAAAATATTTAAGAGGACTACGAAATATGAGAAAACTATTCCTGATGGGCGAACAAGGTTTACACACACAGCTCTCAGCGTGTTCCATCTGGCAACTCTTTCCCTCTAACTGGAAACACCACTCCAGCAAGAAATGCCTCAGGTTCCTTACACAGAGAGCACACAAGATGTACAGAAGATTTCTAAGCTCTTTCTACAGAGATCATATAGGGTTCTTCTGGAATTTATATGAAGTGTGCAAGCAGAGGCATCAACAGAATCAAAAACACATTACACAAATAAATGGACCCCAGGTCCAAAGCTGATCCTGAAATAAGAATGGATATGCCCTCTAAAACCACTAATAAGTGATAGGGACTTGGGGGGGCAGCATGAGAAATAAGCTCATAAGAGGGGGCCAGGCATGAGACACCTCCTTAAGAAGCTTCTCCTAACTGCTGCTGCTGGAGACCAGTGTACTTGGCTAGGCAAAAAAGCTAGTCTGACTCATGAGATTATTGACGTACTGAAATCCTTACCTCCAAGAGGCAAATTGGTGCAGTATGGAGATGAGAAGAAAAACAAAGTATCATTTAATAAAATTTAAAGACCCAAAAGAAACATTTTAATTGTTCACCACCAGAGTTTCAAATGCGATGGTCATTTCAATCCATTTCCTATGTTCCTCCCTTAAGCAAAAATAAGTGAAGGCAACTGAGGAGAAAGGAAACTGAATTCCTGCTGCAGATGTTCTGTTTTAAGTAGAGGAATGTCAATAATAACATCCACATTTAATGTTCTTCATGAGGCAGGCAATTTTTTAAACCTTATTCCCGATACAGAAAGTACTTGCCTCAGGGTATCCATACTAACAAAACTTCCAAGGCCTGCACAGATTTGCAGAAGGGACAGCCAACACATCTAACTGCCCAGAAGTAGTAAAGTTAAATGCACCATGTAGTTCCAAGTCACTGGAATGAGTGATGGATGGACTCGACCAAAGATTATGAGACTGAATTCAATTTACTATGCTGCTCATTAGCATTAGTTACCATATACTGGGAAAAAATTTTATATAAAATACATTCACTTAAGATACTAGTGTTCTTAAACCAAATGCATACAATATACTTTTTACTTAGAGGACCTAAGTACAAATTAGAACTGTTTCTGAGTATGAATCTGATTAATGTACAAAGAGTGTTATTCATGAGAACCATATGACTTCATCACAAAGTCTTTTTTCTGGCACTGATTTTCTTCTGCTATACTGTTCAACAAATGACCCAGTAAAAGAGAAACAAAGTTTGATCACCTGAACTACTCACCCAAAACCAGTTTGGCAAAAATATTTAAATAAAACACTATCTCGGAATTTCGCTAAATGAGAAGCATTTACAGATGTTTTCTAAACATAGAATATTTCATCACTGAATGTGATGATATGACCAGCTGCAGGATGAAAACAAAAACATTACACATATTTCTCTGGATTATTAGGTCAATTGGCAAACTGTAAGAAGCATTCCAGTTTTTCAAATCTACTGATAAAGCACATGGACACTGGCACGAGTATCTTCCATTCCCTTTGTATGTTTCTGAACCAGTATAACATTATAAATATCTGAACATACACAAAAAGATGTTTAAGTTTGCAAAGCCAGACATTTTAAAATTCAAAGTGCCAAAATTAAGGCTGTCTGTGAAAACTCCATCTGCTTTGCAGGACCATACTACTGAGTCACTACACTTATAATTATACAACTTGTGATGCCTCCATCAATCCGTGCCTGGGATTAATTGGTTTGTTTTCTCTTTACTGTTTGGATACAGTATGGAGTAACTTATTTGAAGATGCTGACCATTTTTTTAAAATAACAATTGAAAAAATTTTCTCAATTACTTTTTTATGATACTTTTTGCTAGAGTATATTAATATTTCAAAAAATTTTGTGATAACAGGCACATGAAATGAGAAATATGATTAGGTCTGTGAATTATCAGGAACTTAGTCCAAGGAAGAGTAAGCCAAAAGTAGTTGCCTGTGCCCAGTTTGATCTTTCGCGTTTGTTTGCCTTCCAAAGTACTTCCCATTACATGTAGCAAATGCAGACCAAAAAATGAAGGTGGCACACCCTCTGTGTCGCAAAATGTACGTAAGGGATGTGGTTAGAGCCACAGCATGGGAAATGGAAAATACTTTTTCATATAGTTATATAAATATATACATGGTTATAGAGACAGAGGGTAATCAAGAAGATAAAGCCACAACAGTCTCCTCCCTTTTGCTCCTTCCCTACACCCAAAATAAGTCTGTATTTGTTACATCGTGTTTAATTCATTCAAAATGAAACACTTCTTAAAGTAGTAGCTGCGGGCTCTGACATTTTAGCAAGCCAGGTTTCATGGATTGAGCAGACAGAAAGCAACAGTGCAGTATTAGTTAAGTTACTTGACTTGCTCCATAGAGCAATTTAGCAGTCAGTATGGGGATAAATAAAAACCCCAAAAATGGGTTTGTAAACTTTGCCATTATGTAAATAGCAACTTTATAAGCTATGCCATTATCTCTTCTCTTTTTCCAGTTTTTTTCCCTGCCTTATTCACCAGACACACTTCAATATTTGCAACAAATCAGACTGGAAAAGAGAATGTTGCATAGAAGATCTCACAGCAACCTTCCAGTATCTCAAGGGAACCTGTAGGAAATCTGGAAAGGGATTCTTCATCAGGAACAGTAGTGATAGTACAAGGAGCAATGGGTACACATTGAAAGAGGGGAAACTTATTAGAAAGACGTTTTTCACTGTGAGGGTGTTTAGACACCAAGAACAGGTTGTTCAGGGAGGTTGTGGATGCCCCAATCCTGGCAGTGTTCAAGGGCAGAGTGGATAAGGCCTTGAACAACTTGTCTAGTGGGAGGTGTCCTCCCTGCCCATGGCTGGGGGGTGGGACTAGATGATCTTTAAGGTCCCTTCTAACCCCTTAACGTTCTCTGAGTCTATATTTTCATGTTGGCAACAGCCTCCTTCAGTACCAGTTCAACCCCAGAGCCCCATCCCTAATATTTTCACATATCTGTATTGCACTCTGTGTGTTTCAAGTTTTGGTTTAGTTTAGTACTGAGGTTCATGATACTGCTCTTTTTCTGGAGACAACTCTGCTCATCTTCTGTTCATTAGCAAAAAAAAAAAAAAAAAAAAAAAAAAAGGGAAATTTTTNAAAAAAAAAGAAAGAAATGGAAATTTTCTTTAGCAGTGAAACATCTAGCACGGACCTACCGCTTTAAATCTACTAGATATTCACTACTTCAAGGTATTTGTGCAGTGAGCTGTACAAACATGATTTCCTGCTCTGCTATTGAAAGTAAATTACAACATAGCATGTAAGTGGTTCCAGATACAGATATTGCATAAAGAACCAGATGTCAACAGTTTTACAGCTCTGCCCTAATTGTCTTCTACTTTTTCAAAGGTCAATCGCAGTTTGTACATTTTATAGACTATCTTATTCTCAGGTTAAAAAAATAAATTAGTAGATATTATTATTAAAATTTTAAGAATTGGCTACACTTCTTCATGCATTATTTCAGTCAGTAAATTCCACTAGGTTCTTGTTCCCTAGGTTTCATTCCAAAAATCCTATTCACTCATCCAGTGCTGGGGAGAGGCTCTGAAAATTTGTTTCTTCCAAGGGTTGGTTCTTGCAGCTACAGGAGCTCATGCACTGACTAGTAAGAACTCACTCACATTTTACTTGTGTCTCCTAAAACTGGTATCTAAGTATCTCTACAGCTCTGAAAGAATTGTTGGGCTTGCATGAAAAGAATCCTAAAAGTAAAAGAAGAAAAAACTTCAGGTTCCCCAGGAAACAGATTCCTTTTGTAGATACACAATCTCAAGTGCCCTCAAGTGCTGGCTGACATTCAGGGAGCTATGCAAGAAGCATGCATGTGCAAACAGTTGATGGCAAAACAAACACAAAACAACCTAACACAGGAAGTGTATGGCAAATTAAAAAGTTCACAGGCAACTATTTCTCCAGGCTTCAAGATCAGATCTAAATGACCACTTCCATCCAGGCTCACGTATTTATTTTACTGTTGCTTAATTTACTTTAAGGAATGCAGAAGACTACCCTCATCCTGACAGAAACAGAAAATCCGTGGCAGCTACAGACAGCATTAAGGAAATTACCATGTTTATAAGCAGTAAGAGACTTGTTTTAAATATAATTACATTCTTAAGATGTAAAGTCAAATCACAGCAAAGTTTTACAGCTCCAAACTCTAACCAAGGTAAAAGTGCAGCATTTTCCAAGTAAGTTTAAATCAAACTTGTTCTCCTTGGAAAAATGCAGTCAAGATTAAAACACAAGGTTCATTCTGAACTAAAACTGTGCACAGCATTTCCTTGTATGTTTTTTAGCATACTATTTCTGAGTTTAATAATACATTGTACATTGCATGAAACGTAATATTTATGCTTGTCTATGGGAATAAATTACATCCTCTTAACAAAAAGCTATAAATAAAAATGTAACTGGTACTCTTCAGTTATGCTCCTCAGATTGAGTTGTAAAGGTTTTTTTGAACTAAACTAATTTGGTAAGCCAAATCTTTAGGTTTTTTTCAGAATTCATCTACAACCCCTTCTCCATTAAGACAAACCAAAATGCTCCAAAATGTTACATTATCTAACTTAGACCTGTATTTTTGTAGTTTCTGTAGTTAAAAAAAAATTTGCCCTTGCTCTTAGTTATAAATATTCCCAAAACATAAACACATTTCCAGTTATTTTTGTCATCTTACTCCCTACTTTTCAAATTAAGTTACCTCTTCTAATTGCATTGGTCACTGCTTACTGAACTGATTTCTCATGTCATGACAACACAGCTTCTGCTTCACGATTACTCCGAGATGGTCACACAAATTGTAATTCCATTTTTAATTGGGGAGAGAGAAAAAAAATGGGTACAATCAGAAATTATTAGAACCCGAGTTCATATTCCCTCCACATTCCATGAGACAAAGACCAAACAAATTAGGTTTAGTATATGATGAACAAAAGCACACCCCTTCAGCTGCACGCTCTTTTACATAAGCATTCATGCATACTAATATCATAAAAACAAAACGCCTGAATTGAAGATAACTTCAGAGTATCTAGTTTCTGTTAAGATTTATGATTATGAGCACAAATAATGTGACCAACGGCTTGAAATTTACATTCTACCCCTATATCATAAAGTGTGCAATATATGTGAAACATGAACCAATTTATCCTATTAAAGCACGGCAATTTTCTGCATGTTTTTAGACATACCAATCAGTTTAGATCAGAAGATTATGGAAAATCACTCCAGCTTGCTGCTTTCAACCAGAAGGATTTTCCAACCTTTTAAGAAGCAACCTCACAAATACAAAAAACTTAACTCGGTTTTCAACTGAAATACCATATGTCTTACTATATGCAACATATCTGCACCTGCTACCTTATTGCAAAGTCTAACTGATCTTGGAGATATCCTAAATATTTTAGCAAAAGTCAAGGCTGCACTTTTCTGAATCTTGTCCAGCAGGAAAAAGGAGGCCACTTAGGATACTGAAAGACACTTTTCATAGTTTTAGGCTGTAGATGTCAAGCTGCCTGAATAAGCATCATCCAACAACCATTCTGTTTAGTTAACAGCTCCTACAGAGAATATTACTGATGGATAAGAAGTTGTCACTCAAATGTCTTCATGTAGCCCTCAGATCATTAAACTGATTTTCACTTTCTTGATTTTGGGGAGGAAGGATCACATAGTAATTTTCATATGTACGTATGGATTACTGTTGATACATCCTAATGACATTAAACCTATTTTTAAAAGGCCTCTAGAGAGATTGTACAAAATATCACTGAAAAAGCATAAAAAATTAGCAGATTTTCACATTTTGTTAGTATGCAAAAAGTTCTGCCAGATTTTACTGAAAAAACTGTAAGGTACAGGCATTCTTCAGGGAAAATACAACTGATTTCCACATAATCCAGACAAGATGATCTACTGTTTCAGATGATCCATAACTTCACTCAAATCCATATATAAAACCAAGCAGTAGAAACACATGTGGAAAAATATAAAATTCATCACCTTTTTGTAACTCTTTCAGGCTCTTTTCTTGGTCAGTTACAGTGAAATAGAGGCTTTTTAATTATTATTTTTATTAAGAAAAGGGGTCAGCATAGCCATCATGACACTTGAAAAAACTGCAGCATATATTCAGTAGGAAAAGTAACACAAGACGAACTAGCCATTTATTTCCTACCTGTAGTAAGCTGGTACTTGCTGGTAAGAAATGAAAATATATATTTAATTCTCAAATCTTTAAGTAGGACCAAGAAAAGTGGAAAATGAGAATATTTTGCTTTGAAAATCATGATGCTACACAGTTTTACAAACATTTTGAAATTCACTATTTGAATTTGAAGACAGTTTTGAATACTCTAACACAACTACATCCAATATGCCTTCAGATTTATGAGTCACATTTGATTCACTTGTAGTAATACATTTTAAAAATGGGTTGAAAAACAAAACTGAGGAGCTGTAGGAACTTTTAACAAAATACAGCAGTGTACACATTTCTAAGTCTTAAGTTTTTTTACATGCTATTAATTTATGTGTTTGACTATTTTTCTTCTCTTTGGATAAAGTGATTACATGCAGATCACTCTTTCATTCCCCCAGAAACAGCCTGATTAATTTTTAAAGCACCATTTTGTCACTAGTTAGGGATTTGGCAGAAGAAAAGACAGCTGCGACACATTAATATAGTTTCAGAACGCAGAGGGTAGAAGATAAACAATGTTTGAAACTGTGTGACATAAGCAAGTCTGCACACAAGGAAACAGAAATGTGAAAACAAATACAGGTAAAGTAGTGGAAAGATTTTTTTTCCCCTCCCTGTCAAAAGGAAACAAATATCTACTAAGACTAATAACCACTTCCAAATCATGCTCCTGTTTCTACAGCTGCTAGCTGAAATTCGTCTTTGCAGCAATAGCAGCTCACTTACCTGGCTGTACTACAAACTGGCACATAATTGAAGATAGAGAGCAGATATGTATGTATTCCATGAAGAACAGAAGAACAAGTGTGCTACATCTTTTTTTCCTGAACAAAAATTCAATCAAAAAATCAAAGAACCTCTTCTCCCCACCATGACAATTTACTTCAATGTATGTATTCAATGCTTTTTGGTTTCTTTTTGTATTTAACAAACATTATCAGTTGATCATTACCTCAAAGCATGGACAACAGTTGCCAATATGCTGTTCACTTACAGTAAAACACCTAATCAGGGAAATCTCCAATGGCCATTTATCTATCTATCTTTCTCCATGCAATTGCTACCCAGAGCCTTCTCGGGCTGAGTGCACCAGACCTCATTTGCACTTGGAAGCTCCATACCTGGCTTGAAACACTACTCAGAAATCCCTGACATCACACATAACCCAAGTAATAAAAACTTAGTGAACATAAGAGCGAAGATACCAAATACACTGGGGGGTAGACGGGGGAATGGAGGAAGTCTAAAAGTAAGACAGCAAAAACTGAAAATATGGCCTAGAACAGATCACTAACTTAGATCTTTAGCAGAAATTTTAGATCATTTATTAACTTGAAAGGCTACTCTTTCTATACCTCCAATTGGTCTACACTGATTTCAGAATTAAACTTTCAAACACTGCAGGTATCACAGGAAAGCTCAAAAACTCTATCAAAACCTGCAAGAAGTTATATTTCACCTTGGCTTCAGTGTACTATTCACAGAGCCAGTCCTATAAGCTGAGTAAACATGCAGTGTTGGGTACAAGAGTAGCACGGTCCCCCAGTAGCGTAGTGATGTGATTAAAGGCATTTATAATACATCACTAATTTAGGAAAGCATATTAACATTCTATCAATATTTAAGAATTTACATATAACTAGAGAACCTACTAACAAGCTTCTTTAGTGTTGCCTGCTGAGGCAAACTAGAATGCAAAACTAAATCCAAGGATGCCCAATGATTTGCATCCATTTAACCTGGTAAGAATAAAGCTTGATTTCCAATGTATTTGTGTCACAACAGTTTGCAAATTCTGACACAATTTTTTCTATGCTTAAGCCGGTTGAAATATTTGAATACCATATGAATTCTCTCCAAACTAAAAAGCCTGAAGTCCAAGGCAGCTTATCTTCAGTAAGGTTACTTGGCCTCTTGTTCTACCCAGATGTCGGCCTTTTTTAATAATGTAAATCATTTACTTATGGGTAAACCAAGGTATCTAACAAAATTATGTGACTGCAGTATGAAACAGTGCTCTGAATGTTACCAAGTGTTAGCATTCTTCAATTTAAACATACAATTGCACATATGTGCTGTGAATGCACAGCACATTAAAATATGTTGAAAATCAGCAGCCAAATTTTAGCTTGGACTGCATGCCTTTAGTTTACTCAACTGTCTCCCACTCCAGAATATTAACTTTAGATGCCTAAATTACATAATGTGACCAGTCAGTAAGAGCCTGTTAAGAAGCACAGGAAAATGAGCACAGGTGAAAGAGGAGTTAAAACAAGAAGCAATACAGCAAAAATCAATTTTAACTCGGCTGTTACCTTAGTCTTCCCTCCAAGCCCTAAGAATAAGGTAGGGTTTAAATAATGCATCTTTTGTCCTGCAAAACATCTCTAACATGCACATGTCCTCCCTGCAAAGACAGATAAATCAAACATGTACTCATCAGTCCAATTCTCAAGCAGTGTATCATCTTCCTTCCTTGAAAAGTTGCACATTGTTCCATTTGAAACAAATTTTGCAGCAGATGGGTGTGTTACTTCATTGTATCAATCCTTCCTTTAATCTCTGCACAGACCAACCCATCACCATTCCATAACAATGGATAGCAGGCCATTCCTCTAACTATTTTTAATGTCTAATCTGTAAGATTTGAGGTCTTTATTTCATATGGAAATGGTTGGTGTGGTTTTTATTAACATTTTTTCCCTAAGGAACTACTCTGCTTTTGCCCACAGCCTAAGATGGATTTCTCATAGGAGTTTTTTTTCAAAGATACTGCCAATAAACTGCTGGGTTTATATGCTGAGATATGATTCCATGCAGGTTAAGACGTAGTGTAATCACCAGCTGTCCAGTACACCCTGACTGCAAAGTACTGAAGGGAAGGACTTCTTCCCTGCATACAAAAACATAACAATATATAATAAGGTCCTATTATACTACAGGCTGCCTAATATCTATTAGGCATTAATGTAACAAATGGACAAATATAAACAAAGATTCACTGCATTCACAGTGAATTCACATGTTCACAGAAACATTAGAAACTCTGAAAGTTATCTAGTCTGGCTTCTCTCTTATAGCTGAACTATCATCAACACAAGGTTTTGTTTACCCAAGTCCAAAGACAAAGGATGAAGTTTCCAGCACCCCTCTGGATACCTGTTGCAATACTGCACTACTCTCCTATGAAGGAGTTTTTTACTTAATGTCCAATCTGAATCTCTTTCAAACCATAACTCTCAGTTATTATTCTTGGTTTCAGCCTCTGTCACCAGCTGGAAGAGTTCAGCGCTATCACCTTTGTAAACTCTTCTTAAGTACTTAGTTCACATCAAGAATCAATTTAACACCAGAATACAGCTCAGAACCTCCCCATTTTGTGAGAGTTGCTTAAAAAAGCAGTCAAATGAAGAAGGAGTGGGTTTACATTGGATGATCATTTAAGCTAGTTTAAGAACTGAAAGTCAGGACAGTGGCATTTCTTTGTAAGGTTTGAAAAATGTGTCTATCTCTGGGTGAAGTCTACACGGCATGATGCATGATCATAAACACAGATTAAAGATATACTAGAGATACGTTTCCAGATGTAGAGGACAAGTGCTTTTATTTTCCAAACTGTTTGATTTTACTATATTTTCTGCTTGACAATCTGTTACAGTTACCTGAACTCTTGCTACGACGATTTACCAAGCTCCTTGTGACAAAACGGCCTGCAGACATACTGCTACATGAGAAGGATAACATACAGACAGCAATGTTTAATTTTCCTCCAGAAATCAGGAAATCACATAGTCTAAAATCACAAGAGCTTTTCCCCTAACCTAATTCCCTCCACCCCCACACAAGTGCACACAGACTTTAACCAGATTGTTTCAATTTTCACTCAAAAGGAAAAAAAAATTAAAAAAAGTTGAGTGTAGGACAGCCAACTCTTTAGGAAAAAACGCAGTGAAAACTGTGCGGGTTTGGAATTGAACAGACTCCTACTCATATTCTAGATATTTTGCTGCATTCCTTCTATTTAGAGGTAAGTGTAATAAATATAACAGAACAAAGGCATGAGTTCAACCTTTCAGCTATCTACAAAATGTGTGCTTTTTATTATTCTGGTATGCAACCTTCACATTTTCCTAGATGTAGTTGATTTTGGGTGGCAACATGGAACCCTCAGAGAGGTAAGATCAGCACTTACAACATTAGACAGCATGGTCAGCACACCTAGAGTCCTGTCACGTAAGCAGACGGCAAACCTGTAACCCAGCCCTTAAAAGCTGATACAGAAGGGGCTGAACTTCAGAGCAAAAGGGGAAAATTATTACAGCTAAACTGAAAACATCAGCTCATACTGTTGTCTCCCTATCAGTGAGGTTTCCTTCATGCCGCAGACCCTCACTCCATGGATTAATAACACAACTTAAGAAGTTTAACCCTTTGTGGCCGAAGGTTCTATGGGGCTTTCAGAAATGTTTCAGCCTGAAAACAGACCCTAGCCTAGCACCCACAAAGTACATAAGGACGTACAGCGCTGCCAAGAGGGAGAGCAGGGTATGCTTGACCACTGTGGCCCACATATATTAGTAACTTCTCTTTTAATGTAAAGGGATTTCTCAGGAGGAAAGATCAGGCAATAGGTAAGCAGACGTTTCTAAGAACAAGCATCTTCCAGGCAAACTGCCTCACAGCCAGAATGCCTCCCAGACCCAGCTGCGTCTTGCCTGTGCTTTTACATCTGACAAGATGTTGACAAAAACTATTTCTAACACTTTGGAAAATAATTACTTCTCAAGTTTGACTTTTTCAAAAATAATTTGAAGGAAGAACAAATAGAACACGCTTTCAGACAGCACAGGACACATTCAGATACAGCTCTTTTAAAACCTACAAGGTACAGGTTTAGAGCTGGCAACTGTGGACATGGTTTGCAGCTTTTCTTAGTAGATCTTTGTATACACCTTGTGCCTAAAGTCACGTTGGGAAGACCTTTTTATGCCCACCAGTCATAAAAGTCTCTAAACGCCTCTTTTCTTCTCTAAGGAAACAGCCAAGAACCAGATCAGATGATGTACATCCATTTTTTTTAATTTAAAAAAAAATTGATAAATTTTTATCAAAATAATTAGCTATGTTCTATCTTGAACGTCATGATACTGTTTCTGATGTGGTTCTGGCTGCAGAAGAGGCACACACAGTGGGCTGTGTAAGATACAATCGCTACACGAATATATACATTGTATAGTTGGAGAAGTGAAAGCTTACCTCTTGACCAAGTTTTCCTCAGCTGAAGAAGAAAACAAATACAAGGAACAAGAAAAAGGAAGCCACAAATAGGTGGAGGAAGAGAAAGTAGACAACAGAGATATACACTGGAATTCATGCCTAACTTTATGTCTTTGCATAAATCACTGCACTATATCCACAGTACTATCCCAACATAGTGCGATACACTACACTACCCTTCCAACCTTACATGTTATTTCAGCAGATAAAACTAGAAGAGCATTTAGAAAGCAAAAATCTACTTCATGAAGTAGCTGACTTGAGGTGTATACGTCAGTATTTTATACTTTAGAAGATCAAAAGCTGATATGCACAATTTATTTTAATCGTACACATAAGTATGAGTGACAACATGCCTGCCATCATTTTAGACCATTTCCTGGATAGAAATATTTAAAAAGAAAGAAAAGCCTCAAAAAGCAAGAGCTCATTTAGCAGTACTAAAAGGGTATGAGGAAGAAAAAAGTTGAAAGCCTGTGGAAGAAATCTGATTTGCTCTGCAAAATCCTGGACATTCATACCAAAACCACAAGCCAGGAAAATGTAAGCAAAGGGGTTGTCAGAGCAGAGCAGATTCTCTTGTAGCAAGCAAGACACAATAACAAAATTCAGGTAGCCCTTCTAGCAGAACCCCTACAATCAACCCTGCAAACATGACACTCAAGTCTCAGACAGAAAAATGAAACAACTATTTTCTCACCTCTGGGTCGGCAAAATCATGGAGCAGCTCCTCTTGGACACTATGCTAACGCACATGGAAAATAACAAGGTGATTGGTGACAGCTAACATGGCTTCACTAAAGGCAAATCATACCTGAGAAATTTGGTGGCCTTCTACAAAGGGGTTACAGCAGCAGCGGGTGAGGGAAGAGCAGTGGACATTATACACATGGACTTGTGCAAGGCATTTGACACTGTCCTGCATGACATCCTTTTCTGTAAGCTGGAGAGATGTGTATTTAATGGATGGACTTCTCAGTAGATAAAATTTCACTGGATGGCAGCACTCAGAGCTGCAGCCCCCAGCTCAGTGTCCAACAGAAAGTAGTGACAAGTGGATGTTCCTCAGGGGTCGGTACTGGGACGGGCGTTTTTAACATCTTTGTCAGTGACATGGACAGTAGGACTGAGAGCACCCTCAGCAAGCTTGCTGCTGACACCGAGCTGCGTGGGGCAGTGGACAAGCAGGAGGGAAGGGAAGCCATCCAGAGGGATCTCAATAGACTTGAGAGGTGGGCCTGCACAAACCTCAGGAAGTTCAGCGAGGCCAAGTGCAAGGTCCTGCACCTGGGTCGAGGCAATGCCAGCACAGGTACAGGCTGGCTGGAGAAAGGATCAAGACTAGCCCTGGGGAGAAAGACTTCAGGATGTTTGTGGACCAAAAAGCTCAACATGAGCTGCCAACACACATTTGCAGCCCTGAAGCCAACTCTGAGCAACCTTACCCATTCTGTTATTCTGTGATCTTTAAGGTCCCTTCCAACCCCTAATCATTCTATGATTTTACCAGAACACACCCTAAGACTTTACAAATGACAATTCAACAGTATGCAAAAAGCATGTAGTAGCTCCAGAAGAAAGGGAAGTTCTCCTCCAAGCAGCAAGAGACATACACAAGTCAACTGCTAGCACTAACTAAAGATATACTATATATACAGCCACACTGTTCTACAGGGAAGATTAATCAAGTATTTTGTAGAACAGTCCACCCACACTTTGTACAAACACGTGAAAGAGATATTTTAATTATATACTTGATTGCAGCTATGTAACTGAAAGCATATCACATAACGTCAACATAAACATGTCTGATGCCAACCAGAGGGCAAAGTCAAGAAGCCAGAGATGACCTACACCACTGTAACTTTTAAAAATCTACAAACAATGCCTGTGCTTATCACAGGTTGCTTGAGATATACACTGAGTACATTGAGACCGAGAGATGTCTCTATTGTAATTTTTAATTCTACATAGCTGTATCCTAAAAGTTCTACAGATGTCCTTAAAATAATGGCTAGCATAGTCACTAAAAAAAAGCAAACACACACTTGGCACAAGTTTTTAACTGGAATAGTTTCACATACAAAATACAGTAAAAATAAGAAACCAAAAGTAACAATATGCAGACTGCACTAAGTGTGTTTGTTTCCTTGCAAGTAACCACAGTATAAACATATGATAACCATACAAGCAGATTTCTCCAAACATAGAGGAGGTAAAAGAACATCTAGGTAAGAAGAACAATTTTGTTTCAGATGTTTGTGAGAGATTTCCAGAAATCACAGGAAAACACCTATGGTCAAAGTCTGCACAAAGCCATACAGGGATTTGACACATACCAGGGTGTATCACACAAGCCACAGCAGAGATCACCTACATACAGGCATAAAGCCAACACACTTGCAGGACACACTGGGCTGTCTGTGCCTTCTCAGGTCACCATGTGGTTTACACTCAGTAAGTCTTCTATGGGACAGGCAGTCAGACCTTGAGTTGATCTGATTCACTGAGCACATGCCATACTATGTCCACATGGCACCTTTGTCTGGGAAATGTTGCAACTTCATTGCAACTTCATTCTGTCACTTCCATCCTTTCTCTGGCAATAGAGCTGAATCTCATCAGCAGTGAGAGAAGCATCTCATACGCCTATTCATCTTCTACTTTCTTTAAATCATTATGGAAATTACGTATTTCCTGGGGAAACCATCAGTAGAAGTAACACAAGAGCAACACATTCCTTTCGTAATTCCTTTAAAAATTAAGATGTGAACTGCTTTGATTACAAGCCTGTCCTCTACCTAGAGCTCCATCATATTTTTTTTCTACGACAATGCAGTCAATTGTCTTTAATCATTAGCTAGGAAATTCTGAAACGCTGTATATAGGTTTGTGGTATTAGACCCATTTTCCTTACCTGGATGCATGACAGATTACATAACAAAGTTAACATTTCTTAAAAACCTCAGTTTCTTTAAACTAATTCAGACTGACTCCCTTTCACTGAAGTTACGTTTTTACTAGCATCTTCTCAGATATGGCCCAAAAGTAACTTTAACTAAGCTACAAATTAATTTTACATACAGTGAATTAGAGTTTCCAGGGTGGAGAACAATAAATGTAAAGTCAATAAAAGATTAAACTGTAAACATCAAAAGCCTCCCTTGAGTTTGGAAAATGTTTATGTGCATAATGACAAGGCACCTTGCATTCCTCAAATTCAATTTAACAAGTTGGTACTTCCACAACACAGGCAGAGGAAAGCAGTCTGTGCTAAGAAAAACTCACTTCAGGAGAAAAAAAATTAACACTGTTACCAGTGTACATCAGCAAAAGACACCATGAGAATTTAACTATCACAGTTAAACACCACATCAGTAATAACTTTTCTAGAACATGTAAAGATTATGACTACAGACACCAGCGTCGTGAATACATGAAATGTCTACACTTGTACGTTTGAATGAAGATATATGACTTTTGGTCACCATGGTAAAAACCTGTTACAGATTCTGTTTATCCTGAAGGTAAAAATCTCTATAGTATCCTATCTACCCTGAGTCCCTATCCCACTCTAAAGGAATTGATTCCATTACCACCAGGCTCTTGTTTATTCTAGGAGAATGTGTAGGTTTGGGGGAAAAACAAACAAAAAAACCCACCCAAACAAA
>VXBT01005882.1:0-53912 GCA_013400235.1 Oriolus oriolus | reverse complement strand
CGCTCCGCCACCAAACGGCGGCCGCGTCGGGGCAGGAGTGAGCGCAGCGGGTCGCCTGGTTCCCCGTGGCGGAGCTGGGCTGAGCCGGCTCTGGTCTCCCCACCTGGCCCAGTCAATGGGTTGCGGTGCTGGCAGGGATGAGAGCCTCCTCGTCCCCCGTGATCCCCGTTGGGCAGTACCTCAAGAGGCAGGTGGAGGCAGAGCCTGAGGAATTCCCTCGCTGGCAGGCAGCACGGTGGCCTCTCCCGGGCAAGGCGGCAGCTGCCCCCGAGGACGGAAAGCAGTGCCAGGGAAGCGGGAGCTCCCGTCTGGCTCCGGCTCTTCTGCCCGGCCTCGGCCGGCCGCTCCGGTCAGCATCGTGCCGCCGCCTCCAGCAGTCCTCGCGGGTTTTGGGAAGAAGCAAGGGACAGGTCGCACCCATCTCTTCTCTAAACCAGCTTCCAGTTTCAGGCACAGTCTGTGTTAAGGAGGAGCACCCTGCCACCCAAAACCAGGATGAGTTACTCTTCCCAACTCTTGGGATCGGTGCAAGCCCCACCCGTTTGCACAAGCAGCACTCATGGCAAGGCAACATTTAGTCTAAAAAACCTTCTCTTGAAGATGTGCAAAGGCAGTGGAAATGTAAGCTGTAAATGTTTTAAGTACCAGTGGAAAAACTCTTAAGCTAAGTATATGCGGCACCTGTCCAGGTGACCACTACATGTATGTTTGAAAATTCAGTAGCTGGTCTGATTTACAGCTTGTTTCATTGCAAATTGCTTTTTTTGACCAACATTTACATTTGCAGCGTTGTTTTATTTTGATCCTGTCTTAGTAGGACCCATTTTACTGTTGTCAGCTGATTTCCAACCTGGGAAGTACTGCAAGCTTCCCATGATCCCGTGGCCTAGCCATTGACTCTATACAGGAGTCAATGTAAACGTACTAGAAGAAACATACTAGAAAATCCTACAGCCCTGCTTAATTGTTGAATGTGAGGTTCAAAGTGGACCCTCTTACTTCCTAAACTCCCAATGAGAGCTTAGGCATGGCTAGTTTGAATCTTTGACTCAGACATGGTCAACAGCTCATATCTTAAAGGATATAAAAGAATACCTAAAGTACTCAACAGGAGGGTCTCCCTTACACTTTTGTGTCTTCGTCCTAGCTCAATTCTAAATCGATTTTCCTTTGTACCTTTCATCCATATAGTAAGTAATAGAGTGAACCTTGCCATCAGACTTAAAAGTTGTGCTTTACAAATTCATATCAAACCTACTTTTGCTGATGCATTTGATGGCAATTCTTTAAGCAACCTAAACCACTCATTCATGACACAGCTCTTTTGCAATTCATCAGATAACCGGAGCAGAGGCAGCGGTAACAACATTGAGAATTACATGTCCTTGGCTTTCTCATGTATGTGAAATCAAGTGATAGAGCTCATATGACATGACTTACCTGCAGTTCCACATCCTTGGTATAGACACAACTTTTTCTTCAAAAAGAAAGGTTACAGTATTTTTTTAAAGTTGTAGGTTGCTGAGTTGTTTGTTAAGTGTGGCAGCTGTGTTGAATACACCTTTGTAATCAGAAGAGATGAGGGCAGGATTTCTTCTGTGCTGTGTCAGCCAGTCATATACAAGTGCCATTTATAGAAGGATTCAGTGGAACCACATGATGTGATCCTGAGTACAACCTGGCCTGTTGTACTTACTGAAATGTCATCTATTGCATGATCCTTCTAGATCGGGGAATTGTTGTGCTGATGCCAGGGAAAGGAAAAAATCGTTCACAGCAGTATCTGACCTCATACAGTGTTCATGCCTGGTTGCTAATCTGTACATGCATGGGTGGAAAAACCACTGGAAGTTTAGGTTTCACTGCACCTGTACAGATCAATTTAGCAGTACATGAACTGCCCCCTCGAACTTGCAGGGGGGAAATGAGTTTGCTACACATGGCTACACAGTTTATGCATCTGGCTAGGTACAGGAAGAGGGCAGTCAGCAGAGGATGCCACTGTAACGTCACATTATGAAAGCATCTCCAAACTGCCCTCAAGGTACAGTTGCTGTAATGTTACTTCTAATTGCTCTACATTGCCAGACTATGAAGGGTGAATAGTGGTCTTTGTATGTTCTCATGCATTGTATAGTTGAGCCTCCACTTCGGTGTGTTGCTGAACCTGTGATCTTCTGTTCTTTCAGCTTTCTGCATTGTATAGATGGAATTCTGTTCTATTCATCTGGAGTGAATGACATCCCCTTCATAAAGTTTTTATTCCTTTCTGCTTTTCTCTGTCTGTGGTGTAACTGGTCCTTTTTTGAACAGACAGTTGTTCATTTATCTTTCATCTTTTCAACAAAAGCAATTTTATGGTGCATATGTGTTAACTAAAAAACAAACAAGCAAACAGCCGGCAAAGACTGATGTAGAATATGCCTAAGCAATGGAGAATATTCTGTAAGCCAGTTTCCTTGACCTAGGTGGTGGTAGTTTCTAGGTTAAAGTTGTTGTCCTAAAATTTAATTCCTGTATGTTTACAAAGACAGTAGAGCACAGGTGATTACAATGAGATGTTTACTACTGGTTTTGTGAGGCAGATAGTGGAATATCATATCTCATTCTGTGATCACTATTTTGAAAAACAGGTTGCTTGGCAATATGCTCAATAGTATAGTGTATGCTGGCAAGGAGAAAATAATAGAAGAAAAGCAAATAAAGAGTAAGAAGAAGTAGTCACTGGAAACTGGATAGAAAGCGAGACTGAAAAAAAAGTTCAGATTTTAACTGTGAAAACAAGTAGTCATTAGAATGAATAAGCCATGAAAGTGAGAGGTAACCTTTTCTGATGTTTGCAAGTTTAGAGTGAGTGTTTACTCACAAGATTTTTGGGCTCAGTACTGTGGTAACGTCTTTGGTGTCCCAAGGTAAGAGTGGAAGATATCTGCCTTTAGCTGTTGTGTTCCTAATGAGATCCAGAAAAGACAGACCATGTGAATTCAAAGATGTAAAGATAGTAATTTTTCTTTCTCCCTTCTAAGTAATGTATCCTTTCTCAGAAGGAAAACATCATCTGTCTAGGAAGAAAGTGATTTGGCATAAATCCTTTGTGCCTTACGTCACTTTCACATGTGCACTTCTGCTGCACTCCATAAGTAGTTCAACACAGAGCAGAAGCCTGTGGAAGAGTTTACTTTTCAAGCCACTGCTGAAGATAACGATTTTTCATCCTCGAAAATTTATCTCTTCAATGTGCAACAGATCAAATGTTAAAGCAGGCAAAGACACTTTGTTGCTGAATCAGGCCAATACCCATTTTTGCATTCTGACACTAAAATTTTTCTGTTTCTTTCATCTTACACATGCCCAATCTACTCACACACCTCTATGCTAGAGCAGAAACCTCAAATTTTACAAGGAGTAGCTCTCGTGTCTAGAGGTGGTTTACATATTCTTTATATAGACTTAGATTTTAACATCAAACATTCAGCCAAATCTGTTTGTGTCAAGAATAAGTGAACATAGCCTGTTTCTACAGTTGAATACAGACTGTGTTATTTGCATTCTTACTATGCAGCAAAATGTGTTTTACTAGAGACAGGTCTACGAAAGTGAAAACCTTTTTTCTTTCTGCTGTTTTCAGATGCTGAAATGATGTTTAAAGTAGACTGCATGCTCGTATAGTTTCTCTCCTGAAACAAAAGCAAAGCATTGAAAACTAATTAACCAAGGAAAAAAGAGTAAAACTGACTGGTAAATGCAATGGAATGAAATTTGGGAAGAAGTGTGTAACTGTGATGGAAAGTAAAAGGATACTAGAGTTGGAAATGCAAATGTCACTGAATCTGGGATTGGTCTTGTGTTAGGGCTGAACTGGTAAGTTAAATGGAGCTGATATCTGAAATATTGACAACATAGTTTCACAGATAAGCTCCTGGCTATTTATTTGGAGACAAGAAGCAGATGTTAGCTGTACAATTGGTTAGAGATTTCCCGATAAGCTACTTATGTCCGTGAGAAAGTGATAACATTTCAAGATCCCAATGGTTGTTGTGAACACTGTCAGTAAATCTCCCAAATTTTTTGTTTGTTGTTTTAGTTTTGTTGGTTTTTTTAAAAGAATGTTTCCAATTGTTGAAACTGCTTCATCATTTCTAAAAGGAAAGGAGTATTATCTTCCATGATTTTTTCCTAAATGTAGATAATTAGGACAAAACATTTAAAAACAGTAAGCTTAATAATTTAAAATTCAAGTTTAAAAATCTGATACAACTCAATGTAGTATTTTTTATAAAGGGATCACAAAAAAGTCTGATTTTTTTCTCTTTTTATATCTTGGAAATGGAAGTTAAGGTCTGGTTCAGGCTGGAAAAACTGCTGAGTATGGAAGCCTATCACTGGGCAAACTGATCATGGACATACAGGGTAGATAACATTAAAATAGAATCTGAAATATTGCAGGATAAAGCATTTTTATGCCCAATATCTGCATATTCTGTTTCTTTGAGCAAAAAGTGTGCTGCTTTGAGAGGGAAAAGGGTTTTTTTGTTTTCTTTATTCTCTGTGCACCAAACTGACCTCAGTATATTTGAAAAATTCTGGGATAGGGCAGGCTCTGTTTATCCCAAAGTATGCATTGAGGATGTTTGTTATGGCTTGATGATAGAATAACTGATACATTCAGATAAGCATGGGTATCTTGGCATTGTGCACATTTGTACAAACTGTCCTCACTGGCTCTCTGGTTCTTAGGAGCACAGTATGCCTGGAACAAGATGGTCATTGCTGCTAAAAACTGCTGAGACACTCTTCCCATTCTGGGGATACTGAAGTGAGGTAATCGTGCCTAAAGGAAGACACAGCACAGGTTTAATTCAGTAATTTCTTAATGCTACTTCTTAGGTGATTTCTGAATAGAGTATGCTGTGTGAAGGACACTTTTTTATCACTTACATACCACCATTTCACTAAACAGTCCTGAATGGTACTGTCTTACAATTCTACAGTGACCTGAAACTTATGGGTCCAAGAGCTATATACTTTCTAATAGTATATAATATGTATTTCCTCTTCATAAATTATCACATGATTTTCACATTTTAGCTGGGCATAATTTTGAATAAGCAGCTAGTGTGTTTGCTGCATTTTGGTAGTTTTCTTGAAACTAGATTGATAATCCTATTAGTAAAATATATATGCTATTGAAAATCAATTATACAGTATTTTAGCTATTTTTTTATTATTATAGCAAATTTCTTGAAGTACTATTCACTAATTAATACATACAAACATAACCAATTTACATCAAGAGGGTATTATACTGTTACTTAACACTAATATTTTTTGTGGCTACTGTCCAGGTCTCCTTGGCATTATCATTGAAGTTCTTCATCAGTTCAAAAGAGACCTTCATCAGGTCCTGGGAATGAAAGTACTGCTGCTATGTGTGGTGTAATCGATGCATGATTTTGACCCGTAGGAATAGGTGTCACTGCTATAGTGTTTCTGTGAGTGGATACAGCCTGAAGAAAGAGTCTGTTAACTATCCATCAACAGTTGTGTCCAAAGCTTATGGAGCCAAAGCAGAGAACAGGCAGAGTGGCCAAGAGAAAGTAAGGATAACAGTGTCTTATTTGTGAGCTAAGCAATGTCTGACAGTACAGAAAGGACGCAAGTTTACAAGCAGTTTTAAAATTGAGTTAGAAATTTATCTAAGTGCTAGATATGTCTGAAATGATTACTGACTTTCTGCTCTGATATTTAAAAATATGCTAACTCAGCTTGCCAGGTTGATTAGTCCCTCTATGACTAGTTTTAACATACTTTTATGTGGTTTGATATTTTAATTTGATATTTATATATTTACAACATCATTTTTTGTCCAATGTAATTTGAATAAATTAAATTGTGTTTAACCTAAATTATTTAATGATTTTTGCATGAATAATAAGACCACACACATGTTCAGGTAAAACAGGTGGGATTGTTGAGACAAAGATATAAGACAATCAATAAACACTGCTCCTGTATTCTTAAGTGCAAGTTTCCTCACTTGTAATGATTTAATGAGTTAAGAGAGACTGCCTATAGGAATAGGGACTCAATAGATTTCTTACCTAAATTATCATTGATCTTCTAATATTTATTGATGTTGGTTACTGCTGCTGCTTTGGTTTCACTGCATGACACAGAGCTGAGAATAACATTATGGGGGAACCTAGTATTTTACACAGGAGGAGGGAGGATGAAGGAATGGAATGATGCAGGGGATCACAAGGAACCTGCAGGAGAGAGGAAGGTAGAAATGGAAAGAGAGAAGATTCACAGAAAAGAAATTTATTGCAAGGAGTACTGCAGTTGTACATCATAGTTTCTTACTTGAGAATGTTCAGATTTTAAAATTTGACCCTAACAACTGAGCAGACTCTGTTCTAAGATAACTAAACTATATTTTTCCTTCATTTACAGCCACTGCCTTGCAATATTAACTTTACCTTATCGTAGCTTTTCAGTTTGTGGTTCAAATTAAAAAACATTTCATTTCATTTTAATTTTCAACTAATAAAAGACTGGTAAACACACTAGGTACTGTCTGAACGCTAAAAGTTGTTCCATACAAGCCTTGTAAATAATGAAAGTTCACTCTTACACCAATTGCATCACATGTTTATTTAGGATAATCTCATAGAACTAAATACACGCAGAAAACAAAACCTCTGTTCTTGTATCTTACTCCAACATAAGAAAAACCAACCACACATAAAGAAGACTTAGTTGGTGAACTTCTTCAAGTAATAAAAGGCCCTTTCATTTAAACCATAATTTAGGCTTAATCACAGGGAGAAAAAAGGGTATCTTTTCCCTTTCATAATAGATAAATGTCTCAATATGAGGCTCTACACAATGCTGCAGCATTGTCACCCTGGGTTATATAAAAAAGGAAATCATAAAATAGAGTAGAAAGACATTTCAAACAGAATTCTAACTGTGTTTGATTATGCTTAAATTTAATGGATCTTGACACGGTGACGCATGTTAAGAGAGTCTTAAAAGTAACTTGATTAGAATAATGTTTTTTGGGGATATGAAAGAATGTAGCAATGTGAAATTAGACAGAACTATAGACAGGCAAACAGAAAAATATAGAAAAAAAATACATAATTAATCTGATCTTGATCATGGTTTATATTATGCAAAACAAAGGATTTTTTAGGGAAAAAAAAATATGTTTAAGAAAAATTGCATGTGGAAATCAAACATAGAAATAAGGCACATTTTTTTCATTTTTCCTCTTGGAGTTCCACAAAGAAAGTCAACAAATTTGTATGTGCATATCTGCCAAATATGAGTTCTATGTGTTCATCTTATGCCATGTGAATACACCACTGGTTTTGAAATATATTTTTACTACAGCTTTGGAAAGCAGAACAAGACTATTGTTTCCGTATTGAGTGCCATGGAATGAAGCATATTTTTAATTCACGATACTTTGTGAAAACAAAGGTATGCAGTCTTGATTTAAACATAGTATACATGTAAGAGTTGTACTTTTGCAGTTAGCCAGCTACAGAGACACAAATTAATTTATTTAAAGCTGAATTTCATACCAGTGCACTGTGCTTTACAGCTGAGACAATTTCTCATAAATTATGGACTACATTGTTCGGTAATAGAGCAGGGAATTGAATTTAGTTATGACCAATACCAAATTAACTCAATAACCACTTGCCCCCCACCTGCCTCCTGCCTAGAAAGAAAGAAAATTCTTTGCCCCTCACCTGCCTCCTGCCTAGAAAGAAAGAAAGAAAATGCTTTCCTCTGAGGAGGAGACTGTCCATGAATATGTGTGTGTTGGGGCAAGCCTTCAGCTGCTGCTTTCCATTCAGACTTGAGCACACAGCATTGCAGAGAGCTCTTTATAAATGTCTGCATAAATGTGTTACAAGTTGGAGCTTTATAATAAACCTGATGTAAGAAATTTGATGAAATAATAGTTTTAGGTAACTCTGTATCTTCCTGCTTTAGGACACTGAGATGTGAAAGTCCTCACAGATGCAGCAAAGAACAGGCATTTGTCTAAAGCTCGGTTCATTAAGTTTCTAGGTGGTCCTGTTTGGCTGGTCCATATTAATTGCAGCAATGACATTTGGGGTCAGGGGATCATGAAACAGCCAGTCTGTATTACTTTGGCCTAATCTCAGGTGATGTAGTTTGGGAAATAGCTAATTATATTTTTTCAGTGACTCACATCTTTAATATTAGGGTGATTGATCTTTGTGCACTGTAGACCCTTGCAGCTGTTTCTCATCATAAGGTTCCTTCTCTGTATTCACCACAACACTTAAATACATTCAGTTAAGTTACATAAATTATGACTCCTCAACCAGCAACATGGTATCTCAAACTAAGCAAATATAAAGCATACAGGTACAAAGCTCTACTGGAAACTCTAGGGACCTTGAAGGAAAAAGAGAAGCAAATTATCAGAAAACATTTTTTTTCTCATTTCAATCAACCCAAATCCCCCCTCCTCAGAGGTTTCAATTAAAGTTTAGAATATGTTGCCTTTTTAGGCATTTTGCAATAGACAAACCATAAAAACCAGGAACTGAAAATATCAGCTTTTGATATAAAGATTTGAAGTACATTTAATATATAGATAACACCTCATTAAATAGAGTCAGTAGTTGGTAGGTTACATAGGTACTTTCCAATGAAAAATTATCTGTTTTTCCAAAAGCCGAAATAATTCAGTGTGGAATGCCATATATTATATTCATTACAAATATTTATGTTAATTCAAGAGGATATGAAAAGTGTGGGGAAGCTGGGAACTTGAATTTTATGTTTTTCGCAGCACCTGTCACTTAACTGCATTGTAGCCAGCAGCATATTCTTACAGCATGGATCTAATAAAATTCAATGCCTCTGCAAAGGGGCTCAATGCCAACAGCTGTGAGAACCTCAATTTTATATTTCCTGAGTCTGGCATATTTAAATATTCATCTATAACACTAGATTAAATTAAATCTTTATGTTGAATGTGTGGTAAGAAACTGGATTAAGCTCTGAATTTTCTAGTTAACACTCACAAAGTGCTTCTTGTAATAATATCACTTGGATTATTTATCCTGTATACTGTTCATGAAGATAGATGTTCAACATTTCCGCCAGAACTCTTTGTCAAAGTTTATTCTGCCTGGGATAAGGTTCAGCTGTTTTCACAGAAGTGTTTCATTGCAAAGGTCTGAGACCACTTCCCTTATTCCTTTCAGGAATACAATAACAAATGTTTGGAGGGATAGGAGTCACATGATGTTCATGAACATTATCCAGCAGATTGTTATTTGCAGAAGAGAGGCAGGGTTTTATTGCCATTTTGAAAATGTAGTTTAAAAATGACCCATTTTTGAAAATGGCTCTATAGAATTATATTTTCTTTTTAAGTCACACTGCACTGATAGCTCTCCATAAATATTAAACAAGGATTTCAAAAATATTTCTTAAATTTATTTTAAACTTTAAATAAATTTTAATTGATATGCATACCTATTCTGTTCTTTTTCCACAGTACTATATATTTTTAATGACAAAAATATTCACAGAGGATCAATAAACTTCAACAATCACAGTTGTATGTGCATGCAGTGTAACTTACAATAAATTCATCCAGTTAGGGTTTATCTTAGGTATCACACTTAAGCAAGTATGGATAGCAAATTGTAATGTCTGTTCATGATAAATAGATGTTTAAAAAGTAGTTTGAAAAGAATCATTAGGTGATCTTGGCTAAAGAATAGATTGGACTTAACTGTAGTCTGCTTAAAGACATTTCCACAGACAAAAATCTTTCTGCAAAGGAAAAGAAAAGAATTTCATAGTTCTTTGAGATCTTGTTAATATTCTACACTTGAAAACTGTAGCTTTTATACCAACAGGATTCATCTCATATGAGATTCTGGTATTTATGTACATTGTACACTTTTACTTTTGATACTAAAGATTTCAAAAGTTCTAAGCATTCTTTCTGGATGCAGGTGACCTTTCTAATTCAAATATACATATTGCAAAGAAAAGCCTACTCAGGGTAGCATTTGTCTGGCAGTTTGTTCTGTAAATTCACCACTTTGCTTGCAGTGAATTAAACTGTAGAGATACAGAATAAAATTAAGAACCACCATATTTCCTGATCAAAGGTTAGTACATGGGTTGCTTTGCATCAAAAATCTCCATAATACTGGTATTGTTCTGCCTTGGGGGAAATGGTGGTTTGAAATAAAAAGAAATTATAATGAAGGCATACCAATAATCTGTTTTGCAACACTCACTCATCATTTTTACATGCCATTCTTAACTAAAAGAGCAGAGATATTTTTAATTCTTTTTGACTACACCCTGACCAAACCAGAAGATACAAATTGTCATCTGGCCCAGTTCTGATGCATAATAAAAAAACCCAGCATTGAAACATGTGGACTGAAAAACCATTGTAATAGAAATATTCAACTATGTCACATCCCAGCCTGTGACACTTGAGACTCTATAACAGACACAGGAATATTTGTTAGCATGCTTCATGGCAAGAATTGCCATCATGTAAAACAAGGCATGGCAGCTGGATATAGTTATCCTGGAAATTTTGAAAATTTAATTAGTTACAATGAGGTGAAGCAAATTTAATAGGTTAGTTTATGTGCAAAACCTGCAGATTCCAGGTTATGTTTTTTCCAGGTAGATTCAGTACCATGACCTACAGACAATTTACTGCACTTTAATGTAAGAAGAGAAATAGTTTCATTGACTTTAGCTTGCAAGCAATTAATTCAGAATTAAGGCTATTGTTTTCTCTTTCATTTGCTCCAAGCCTTCTTAACAGGATCACTTCCCTAAGTTAGAGGAATGTTACTCAGTACTGGAGAAACAGTTAAGCCAATGTGTGTTTCACAGCAAAATCCATGGTGATGTGATGATGAAGGCAAATAGGGTTTCTATTCTCAAGGAATAAACACATGGCCAGGATCATCTGTGATGATTGTAACCTCGTCCCTTCGTATTGGGTTTGTGTGGCAAGGTTTTGGTAGTGAGGGAGTCTACAGGCGTTTCTTCTGTGGGAAGCTCATAGAGGAATGGATGCCAGCTGGCTCCAAGACAGAGAGCCACTGCTGGCCAAGGCCGAGCCCAGCAGTGACGGTGGGAGCACCTCTGTGGTAATACAGTTAAGAAGGGGAGGCAAAACCTGCACACCACCAACAGAAGTCAGAAGAGAACAGTGAGAATGAGAGGAACAACTCTACAGACACCCAGATGAGTAAAGGAGAGGGAGAAGGTGCTCCAAGTGCCAAAGCAGAGACTCGCCTGCAGCCCATGGTGAAGACCATGGTGAGTCGGGCTGTGGCCCTGCAGTCCATGGGAGTCCACAGTGAGTAGAAATCTACCTGTTGACCATGAAGGACCCCACACTGAAACAGGTGGATGTGGCCAAAATAGGCACTAATGTCCCCAAGTCAAGCCTGTTTTGCCTGTGATGGTAACTGTCTCTTACTGTCCTTATCTTGACCCATAAGTCTTCCCTTATATTCTCTCTCTTCTGGGCAGCTGAGGAGGGAAGTGATAGAGAAGCTGTGGTGGGCACCTGGTGTCTAGCTAGGGTCAGCTCACCAAACTCTTCAAATGGCTCTTTTCTTCATTCTGTTATCTTTCTCTCGTATGAAAAAAACATTGAAACCTTTCAGGAGCAAGAATATTTGTCCTCATTTGTTGCTCATACGTAAAATTTCAGTCTTTGTAATATCAAGAAAACTATTATTTCTCTTTACTCCCTCTTAAAAGCATCTCTGTTCTGGAAAAGGTTAACAGTGACTTCAGAAACAACTGAATTAATAAGATCCCAGATATCTAAGGTCGTGCACATGAAGTTAGTTTGTATTTGATTTTTTGCTTCAGTGCTCCTTCTCTGCGCCAGTGCTATTGAAAAGTTATCCAAAATCCTGTATCACTACTACTGAACCATTTTATGTCCTTCTCCTCTAACTTTTTGAACTCATCAAGCTGGAGATCCATTTGTCCATTAGTTCAGGTGAATACCATGTTTCTCAATGCACTTAGCAAAGGCTCCTATAAGTGAATTATTTTAGGTGCCTTATATAGTCAGTGGTGAGAGACGCACTCTCTCTTTACGAACTGACTCACCCTCTGGGGCTTCTTGTCTCTCTTCATTGTCTATACAGGAATGTTGAATAAACGTTCTCCAGTCCTGTATTGTGCTATCACTGTGTGGGGAATTTTTACCAGCATTCATGCTCTTTAAAAAAATTTTTAGTGTTTTCAAAATGGCCTTGTTAGTCTGGTCACACTCTCAGTTTCAGAGAGAGCTAGCTGCTGTTTTTCAAATAAAGATTTTGAAAATTCCAGTAAATGTCTACTTCAGAACCTTTTCTCCTATGGAAGAGATGATATGGAGCTGGGCTGCAGGCTGTGGGATGTGCCTGCAGAAGCACATGGCGGCACAAAGGAGCACATGGTGGCACAGAGAAACTTGTCTCCGCAGGACCCTGGGGGGAGGAGCCTGCCGGGAGCTGACAGGAGGGTCACCCAATACAGAGACACCCAAAGGGTGTGCTGCTGCCATGGCAGCGTGTAATAGGTCATGTAAGTGTATAAAACCAGCTTGTTTCTGTGAATAAAGAGATTTGGTCTTCCTGCTGGGCTGGGTCCGTGTTTCAATCACCGACATTCTCCTTACAATTCGATGACCTAATTTCCTAAGACTGATGGCTACCGCTTCCATGCATGTGTTTGTGATTAGATTTTTGGCCTAAACCTCTAGAGAACAGGAAACTTGTTTTTGACATCTACATGTAAACAAGAAGCCCTGGGCGGCTTTACAGCTCTGTCTGGGCAGAGCTTCTAGAGGTAGTGATAACTCTCTGCTGCATTTGTCACTGAACAAGGAGGAAAACTGATTAGGCCAGGCCCATTTCCACTATACATGTGTAGCAGCTCAGAGCATTTCAGTTAAAGATCCTGTTTGGAGGGGAAAAAATAGCTTTATTATGCTCTGCTGACAGAACAGGTGATGAAAGACTGAACTTAATATTTCAGGGGAAAAAAGGTAGCACAACTCTTTGTGCAGTTTTTCAGTAAAAGGACTCAAAATACTGACAACCATGATTTGTGGGTTATTTGGGGATTTGGCTATTGCATCTGCTTTTGTGGGGATTGTGGCTATTTGGGTTTTATCCCTAGATTGCTAGTAACTCTGAACAGTATCCCATTGCTGTTTATTGAAACTACACAAACGAGGTAATTTCTGGGTTTTTTTCATTGTTGGGTGGGGTTTTTTTTTCAGTTTTCTGGAATTTTGAAGACTCATAATATTGACTGAAAATTTACATAGCAGTATATTTATATTGAAGTACATAGGATATCCCATTAATTAATTTGGCTTCAGATATTCCTGTTCTCTTTTGTATTGGTCTTTGTAATGTGTTACTGTGCATCTTCTGTGGGGCTTACTGCTTTATATACTAGTGACATATTGAAGATTTCCATTACAGGAGAGTTTTTTAATATTCTGTGTTGTGCTCCTGCTGTGTGGTAATATGAAAAAAAATAAAAATGTGATCGAAATTAGTTCCTCAGAAATACTTTGCAGTTGATAATCAAACAAAGTGAAAGCATTCAGGGTACCTGCACTGCTACCATGCTGCAAGATGAGTGTAAAAAAAAAAGTTATTGTTGTATAGTGTTATCCCTAAATACGCATTCAAAGCTTTAGTTCTAGATCTGTTTGACATATTTAGAGCATGTGACAAGATCTTCAAAAATTTTCCACTTTCTCAACTAGCCTTCAACACTTGTGAAATAAACTGACTACAGAGTGCCATGTTAAAGCTCCATTCTCTCTTTTTTTTAACAGTAATATGTTCACAGGGAATAGATTCAAGGCTCTAGACTGAATCAGGCTGACAAAGTCTTGCAATATTATTAGGTAGTGAACATTGTTTGTTTTGGCCTACTTTCTGAAGTCTTTTGTTCTTTTATTGCTCACCTTTTTTTCTGTATTTTCGGGGAGAGATTCTTTTTCCCAAGTGAAGTCAAGTGACCAAAAATATGGAAGATGGCTGAGGCTAATACTGCTAATTAATTCTAATGAAAAATCATGTCCTTTCATCATCATTGAGCATCTTTATTACCTAAAAACAAAAGTCCTTTTCACATTTGAGTGGTGTCCTTTTGTTATTTTGTATAGCCTGTACATATGTAACGTGTATGCAGTAATCCATTTAAATAAAAACTGATTAGCTAGAATTTTTAAAGATATGTGCAAACTCAGTTTTTTCATCTAAGGAAGTTCCACTTCTGGCAAGCTAGTATTGGTTTCACATTCTTGTAGAAGTGGATTCTGTCTGAGGTCTTAAGCAATTGCAGCGGATGTATAATTGGTATCTGTATTTTTTATTGTATTTATAATTAGAAGAAACCTCTCAATGTTTTTTAAAAAATATATCTGAAGGTGGATTAATTAAGCAATTATATTGCATGTTATGTCTATGTATGTGAGGGGACAGCAAAATGTATCGCAAAAAATGAAATGCTACAGAATCCCAAGCTTAGAACCAGCTTTTTGTTCTGTTTGTTAACTGGGGCAAGGCAGCCTAGACAAAGATTGTAACTCCTAAATATAAAAGAAAAAGCTTTGTTCTCTTGATAAATAAACAAAGTTGCATTAAAGTCATAATTGTCTTCACTAGAAATCACTCTCCTACTCAAATCAAAACAACTCTTGTGATCCAAGTTATGACCTCAGTGCAATGGCCAAGGCAGGAAATAGGCAGAGTGCAGATGAAACACTGGGAAAGGTATGAGAAGTTTTTTTTCTATGTTATTGCTACCTTGTGCTCTCTATGAACACATATTAAAGGCAGACCTGGTTATCATCACCTGTTAGTTTTCTACTTTTTACTAAGGTTACTTTTCTATTTTCTGTGTTGTAGAACTTTATTTAATTCATTCATTTCACTAAGTGTTTCATGTTTGGCACTTGCATGAGGATTTATTTTGTTTTATTTTGTAATTCAGCCAAAACTGATTGCATGGGTTCCAAGAATGAAGCTGAGGAAAAAACTTTCCTGATCTTTTCCTTGAAAAACTTTGCAACTCATGTATTTATAAGCAGAAAAGGAGATTTGGCAGCATTTTATTCGTGAAAAAGTCTTCCCATTTCTTTTAAATAGTAAAATTGTTCAAGTAACAGGATTTTAGGGAATGTTACTTTGTATGTGCTCACTAGATATTTCATAATGTTCAGTGTTGATTCCATCACTGCTTATGCCTTTCACACCTCTTATTGGACTTTTGCCATCTTCACCATGGGACTGAGCAGGCAAGCTTGAGTACATGACAAAAGCCAGGTTTCCTTGCATGAGCTTCTTCATTTAGGGAGAGAGTAAATATTAGGCACTGGACTGAAGAGCAGGAATTGATGTGTTCAGGACCATCTCTTACTGGTTTATTTCATTATGTGGTGTAATGCCTTGTTTTGTGATTTGCAGGCAACAGAAATAAGGAAAGCATCTCATTCAACTCTGGACTCTTAGAACTGGAGTGAAGGGACTCAGAGCTCCTAAATCTAGAAGAAAGAGTAAAGGCAGGAGAAAGGGCTCAGGTGTCTAAACTGTGGAATGTTGAAGATGGGTGATGAATTGCCAAAATGAAAATAAAGTCAAAATCAAATTCAAAATTGATTACATAGGAAGATTGAAACAAGATACCAGTATATTGTTTTCAGGGAAGGTTGGAGGAGGGATAAGAACTACAGAAGATGATTTGGCCTGACTTGGAATGTGGAGGAAGAAGTGAAATAGTCTGGCAGATAGCTGGAGGTAAGAAGTCAGGAAGAAGGTTGGATGGAAAGAAGACATAATGGAAAAGCAATGAATGCCAATATTGGTTAGAGGACAGAAGAGTTAACTAAGTACAAAGATAAACTGACTGAAATTTAATGAGAGGCGCCTGGGGGACATGAGGCCCAAGACAGGAAATAGGCAGCATAATTAATATTCACGTAGTGAGTTTGGGATGAGAAACCAAGGACAGTAAACATGCTGCTGGGATTCCTCTGCTCCTTCTTTCAGTGCTGTGTAACCGAACAGTGGACAACTACAGAAAACAGCTAGAAAGTACGTGCTGTTCTCTTTTGTGCAGAAGATGGAATGAGGCATGGAATAGGAAGAACACAATATATAGTTTTATAATGATAATGGGGAAACTTGCCTGAAAAATTGTATTTAGATGATGATTTTAATGGCAGTTTGTGTGTGATATTAGTCTTTTCCTTTAAACCATCCATCTCAGAAATTCTCACTAGGTGTGCAATTATCTTTGTTTGCCCTCAACTTGCACTCATGACTGAAAAAATTAAAAAAAAAATAATTTTAACCTATTTGTATTATTATAATGCTTAACATGTACCACCACTACCAAAAAACATCAGACAATCCAATGAACATTTGCAAATATTTTTGACCTTAATTTCAAAGCATCTCTGTTTCCCTCTTTCTAAAACAGAGATGATATTAGAAAGTCAACTAACAAAAACTTGGTCAAGAAAAAGTGGCATTCATGACACTATTAAAGCAAATAGCACACAAAACGTTCAGAGTGGTTTGAAATTGCAGCAATGTGCAATGAACAAGGCATGGAGTCACATACTGAACAATGGAAAGAAAATTAAAGGTTTTGTCCCTAATCTGTAACTGAATATTAGCTGTTCTGTGCTCTGAGAGAGGAGGAGCTCCTCTGCTTCAAGTAGGATTTTATAACTCAATCTTGCAGTAAAAAAAGAGTCATCGTTTCTTGTGTATGTTATCTTGGTTTACACAACAACATTACTGCTTGAATCTCTGAATTTATAAATGCTTGACTGTCATAACATGGATCTTAATTTTTCAGTGGCACATAAGTGAAAATTGAAAGTTCCTTTATGGAAAATGATACAGCCATTGCTTTTAAAAGAGGCAAATTTATGAAAAAAGAGAAATAAATATGAAGTTTTTTTATTTTAAGTTCCTATTTTAAGTTTGCCAGTTTTGGCTTTTATTTTATTGTGAGTATTATTCTGAGCATTCTAGTTCTCTGTGCATGTTGTTCAGTGTGTTCTTTCTATTTTTATTAATTTATAATTTGTTTTCAGTACTTAATGTGTTTATATTAAACATTTCTTTTCATCTTGGCATATCTTCCATAATGATATTAAATGTAAAACTACACGCATATGGAAAGGGTTGTATTATGGGTAAAATTTCCCAGATAGTAGCATATTATTGTTTTAAAAAGTTAGGAGTTTTATGACTTTTAAAAAGTTTGAAGTACTATACCTGCCATCTACTGGAAGTACAAGGACAATGCATTGAAGTTGTATCATGTTAACTATTCAGCCAGTTAATGTATCGTTCTACTATATTACTTGACTTCTTTCAGTAAAAGATTTTAGACTAACTCAAACATGCATTATTTCATTTATTGCTTTAGTTATAAACTGAAGTCTTAAAATTTAACTCAGGTTTTCAACTCCTCAAATTTCACAGATTGTTAATTAAATAATTTTAAATTAATCTAAAAAAGTATTAAGGATCAAATGTAAGAAAAACCTTTGCCATTTTTCCTGACCCGTTCCACATGACCATCCATTTCATGATCTGTACAGTGTGTACAACTGAATGTGGACAAATAATTTTCAGATACTTATTTTTATACTTCTGTAGAAAAGAATAGTTATAGTATTTTTAAACTACACTTACATAAGCAAGTGGTCTTGTTGTTATTAAAGTGTTTTTTCTGATGTGTGTCTCATTTTTAAGAGACTGGTAAATTACATTAGGTCCATTTTCATCTCTTCTTGACTTTTAACTCTGGTCCCATAAAGCATAGTAATTTTCTTCCAGCGTGGTCATTTGGGCTGATTAAAAATCAGACAAAGTCATTAAAATGTGAAGGTGTGCATTAGTCTTTTGTTGCCACTGAATTTGGACAGTCTGACTAAAACATCATTTGATTTGGTTTAGTACTTCAAAAATACATAGAACAGAAAGAAAAAAAAAAGATTAGTTATGGCTTCCAAGAAGTAAGACTTCCCAAGGTCCATTTTGATATGAGAAACAGTATTTTGCCTTCATTTTGAAAACAACATCTAGTATCAATTGTTTGGTAAGCTAGGTTTCCATCTGATCAAACTGTGAAAAGGAAGAGAAATAATTAAGTGTCTATTTACCTTTTTTAAATCCATAGTTAAACAAACCATGACAGGCCTGAAAGGAAAACAAAGAAGGTCAGTAGTTCTCATCGAGGAAGTTTTGCTGAATTCCTAAAAGATTATTATGGAAATAAACCTTTTCAGCCCAGGGAATATTCTTTTACAAGACCATAATACTGAATACCATTTAATTTTGGGTAATACTTTAATTGTCCATTATTAAGGTAGTCTCAGAGTGTTACATTCTGAATAATTTATGACTAAAATTGTCATGCTTTTCTAGAACTGTTGCTAAGCAAGAAATTATATATGTTTATTCTTCTCTGTTTGCTTTCTTTTAGTTTAATTACCTATATCAGTACATTTTATCACTTTACTAGAGAAAGAATGATTAAGCAGTAAAATTAATTTTCAGTCCCTTGGAAATTAAATTTCTTCTTTCTCACACTGGGATAGAAAACATTTGAAATCTGTATGCCATTGACAGACAGAGTTGGACAATAGTTACTCTCAATGGAAAATATAAATGCTTTAGGCAAAGAAGATCTTGAACTTTTGCCTTCTGTTTGAACTGTATATATGCTAGTTTAATTTTGTGAGCATACACAGGGCCTAGATTCTATATTAGCTATTTTCTTATTGAAGTAACATTTTTTTTTATTAAAATAAACTCATTTATTGTGAATTATAATTACATTTTAATAGTGTCATTTATTAGAAAAATATGTAACCCCCCTTCTGAATAATGGCAAACTCCCTTAGTCTGAGAGATGTAGTTAGGCCCCCATGCTGAGGCTGGGATTCCTCTGTACAAAGCTAACCCCATGCACCTAAACATCTGTAAACCATAGACATCTAAGATACCTTTTTCATAAATGCTTTGTGTATGCTCCCCTCATGACCTCTAACTCCAAACTCCATTGTGAAGCATTCCTTACAGTTTTAGTACAGGTAACCCCAAGGCTGCTAGGCTTCTCAGTGTGAGCTTTACACTTTTTACCTTCTTTCACTGCACATTCTGGGAGAAAGATAGTTCACATAAGTGATCTTCATATTTTCCAAAAATATTTTTGCTCTCTCTCATTGACTTTAGAGAAGAAAAAATTGAAGGGCAATAGAAGGGATTTTGTTTATGGATGTTTTCCCCAGATCTCCATAGCTCGAGGCCAGACCTGGTTAACCATTACCAGTTTAAATTAAACACTTCACATGCATAATGAAAAACAGGTCTCTTGTGTTGCTGCTGAAACAGAATTGTTACTTTATTCTATATGTGCTTTGATAGTATTCCAAATTCATCTTTCTGCCTTTAGATAGGTTAAATGCTGCCTGAAGGATGTTTTGCACATTATTCCAAGCAGTGATGCGGGTAGTCCACAGCAGAAGAGGAAATACTAAAATATGGTTTTCTTTTTCTAAGGAAAATGTCATCCCAAGTTTAAAATCCGTGCAGACCAGACATGGACTCATTCTACATATCCCCATCAGAGCTGCTGTTTTACTTTATGTCAGGCAGATTTCTCTGCTATTGGCTTCCCCACAGATGTGCAGCTTCTGCCACCTAATAGAAAAAGGGCTCACCACTCTCAATTGACTCCCCACAAATATTCTGTAAGGGTTCCATAATCACTTTGTTCTATAAACGTCTGAAGTTACTTTTTCATCATGGAGACCTAATGTGTGAGATGTTCCTAAGCATGCAAGGGTCTTACCAGTTAGATTTATTAAAACCAGAGGAGAAGCAAAACAAAATGCTTCCATTAACTTCATACATGTAAATTTTTATTTCTTCTGAACAAAAAAAAACCTGAACTAAGTTAAACTGTGTGTCTGTTCATGGAGTGAATAGCTTTTCTCCTTTCCTTTCAATATTCTCGGTTGCTCTGTTCAGTAATTTTGGGGTTGGATTCTAGGAAAAAAATCAGTAGAAAAAAGTACAGTTTTGGTTTTATGCTGTCTACTTTTAACCCTGTAATTCTCAATAGGTTTTGCTAAGTTACTTTGCCCCTGACTTAAAAAAAAAAAGCAATTTCTTGAGGTTACCATAGATGAACTCTTTTTAAAAATTTCACTTAGGGGAGTTGTCTAAAAATATCTCCTAAATAAATATTGTTATTACTTAATGTAACTATCAAAATAGCATGAAGGTCTTCAATGTTAATCTTGTTTTCTTGGAGAAAGAAACTGGGGCAGTGTGACAGGATTTTCTATAACCATTTCAGTCAGTGATAATCCACCTCTTCTTTTTTTCTTTTTGCAGAGGTTTTCTGTATTAAATCTTTGCAGGATGGAAAGAGGAGATTATTGGTATCTTTTTTAATAGAGGAAGTTAAAAATTGAAAATTGATTTATTCATCAAGGTGTTGTTGTACTAGAATGAGCTATATATTTGCTGGAATGTACTATCACCCTATTTTATAAATTGGAATGCCTGGAGGAGCTTTAAGAGCATACTACTGAGAAGTCTGGTACCTGCACTGCATGACTTCTTTGCTCATCCTTGACTGAAGATCCTAAAACTCCTCTAAGAGTTAAGAAAATACAAAAAGGTACTTAAAACTGAGATTGGTCAAATTAAGAAGAAGAAAAAAAAGAGCTACTTTTAAAGTATTCTCTAAAGACTTTGGTAAGCATTCCAAAGTCATAAATTGATGAGAAATTTGTATGTAACAGATGTGATAAACAGATTAAAGGCTACTATAATAGATTAAATCAGATTTTGGCCTCACAGTTATGCCTGTAGAATACACATTCTGGACTGGCTCTACAGAAAAGATTTTTTCCTGAGGTACCAAGTAGAGCATAATCAGCCTTGTCTTTGATTTCTCCTTTTGCGGCCATTCAGAACCAGATGCACTTCTGTCTGATATGTGCTATCTATAAGATGATAAAAGGATAAAAATCGTATTGATTCCATGCACACATTTCACCAACTTGCGTAGGTGATAAGGGATCAAAGAAAATTAATGACTGCTGAATAATTTTTGGAATTAGCAATGTCACCGTGGAACAGCTGCATTTACCTTGTTAATAAAAGGGCATAAGAAGAGAAGTAAGAAGTCAGATGGTTATGGTTGATCACGACAGGAAGCTGATATGCCCAAACTGACTTCCAGATCTCCCGTATGTGTCTGGTATTGAGCACACTAGTTAATCTTTTGTAAGCTCCAGCTTTGTAATATCAGTGATGATGATATTTTTCCTATCTCTCTGGAGTTTCTGGGGGAATTTTGTGGTAAAAAGTTCTATCTGGAAATTACAAACAAAACTTTAAAAATGCTTTGTGTATTTAGCCAAATAAGAAGTAGTGATCTTTTATCATATACATTTCATTTCTGTTTAAAGCATTTTTTAAAAATTAAGCATAAAAATACTACCTGGAAGATTATGTTTTGAGTAAACAATTTACCTCTCTATAGTCTCATTAATCACAACCTTAACTGCTAGCCGGAACTTCTGTTTCATTTAAGTTGATTATTCATTTAAGGTATTTAGTAATGTGTGTCACTTACTACCAAAAAATAAAGAGGAATTAATGTTTTCCTGCAAGTTATATCTGGTGTCCTAGAAAACCAATTCCTTCTTCAAAAAACATTTCATACAGAAATAAGATTTCTTTCAGCAGTAGTGTATCTAAGATGAATGACACTTCCCATCTCTGTATTTTGTTGAGTACCTAGGAATAATATAGACACCCTGCATCTGAGTTACATGTGGGCTTTTACAGAGAAACGCCTAAACAGAGTGAAAAGATCATTAACAGCCCAGATTTCAGTCTTCTTTATGCAGCTCAGGTATCACACGAGTAATTTGCTGTCCATAGCTTTGAGAAGCACAAGTATAAAAGCTACAGGAGATGGGATAATGGTATCCTGGTGATTACGTTGTTTTTCGAACTACTTCCAAGGCTTTTGCTTTCAGTTCTGCCTTAACAAAAAGATGAGCCTGAAAACAAGCCAGGTCCTTATTGAAAGCGTAACATATCCTAGCATGTCTAGCAAAAAAAAAAAAAATGTCTTGCTGTTCAGATTTATGTCTTTTGGCAGATTTATAAGGCGTTTATGTGTAGTAGATTTGATCCCATGGACAAATGCTGAATTCTTTGCTTAATTCCCTAAGTGTTAAGAAATTATGACTAAAAGAAGTTCTTGGTAATAATAAGATTGAATTCTCAGTAACAACACTTTTCAGGATCAAAAAAGGTAGATCTTTTACCTTATTACAGTAAGCATGTTTCACAACCGCAGCTGGAAGGGCCAACCAGTGAGGAAAAGATGTTATGTGCTACATCAGTCCAAACTTTGACACGTTATTGCTCTAGCGAACATGTAATTTATCATTATCTTTCACTCTGACATATGCTCAGTAGGCAGTGGGATAAGATCATGAATTCCAGACAAGTAGCTGCTATAACAAGCTTTGTTATATGCAGGGATTTATTACAAGTGTCTGCTGAAATTATTTTAGATCATGGTAATTAAACCAGGTTTAGCTCTAAATGTTTCATCCAGAACCTCTAAGCTGAGAACAACAGTACTTCAGGGACCTACATTCTAAACAATCTGGATTGCAGTAAGTATATGCATGTTCAAGTGAAATAATGCAGAAAGGGAGGACAAGTGAAATGTATTAATCCTGCAGTGTACTGTTTTTGCTCATTTGCCATAGGGGAGCTGTTTCATGAGTATCTGTGGCAAAGGCTGCAGAAACCTTGGCCTGATCACATGGTTAAATGGGTACTTGGCGCAACAGATACTCGGAATGACACAATAGAGAGATTATAACGTAACTTGCACTAAAGTTTTGCTACAGTCCTAAACTGCAGGGTTAATATTTTCAGTGTTTTATTATTTATTATTTTGTAAAGACAAAAAAAAATGCTTTTAGATATTACTCTTCTCATACAGTAACCCAAGTCAGTGGGTTACAGTTCCCTGGAATACCTTATAATTTTTAAAAACTCGTACATTAATCTGAATTTTCTGATATGGATTTTCTCCTGATGTCTTTTTTATGGTATTTCTTTCCTCTTAATGTTTTCTATATGTCTAAAAATAATGATGTAAACCATGAACATCTTCAATATGCAACTTTTAAATCTTAGTAGTTCTAACACCACTTAGAAAAGTATGTGGGGAAAAAAAGCACTCAAATTCCTTCATTTTAGGACAGTTTCAGTATTTCAAATAAAATTCACAGAGAAGTGCACAATAGAGATGGCCACTAAGGCAACACAATTTCACTACAGTGTTATTCCATTATATTTCTGTCAAAAACTAGTATTCTTTATCATGCAAACAGGTCAAGACCCTCTTCCTGTATTTAATTAAATGTTTGTAGAGAATTGCAGTATATAAAGGATTTATTTTTTCTGTATTCTTTTATTGATAAAAAACAAATGGCTGCATAAGGAATGGAAGACAGACAGGGTTCTGGCTAACAAGGATTTTTGACTCAAACGATACTAGTTTCATAAACCCTCCCTTTACAGATTTTACTGAAAAAATCACATCAGTAAATTATATCTAAAACATTGTAAACTATTCTGTATTTCTCCCTTTCTGTGCTAACCCTAAACTTTTCTAAATTTAGTCCATGTGGTTCATAGAAAACATTTCTACTCCTCTCTCCTCTAACACCGTTCCTTGACATCTATCATTTATCTATGTAAATAGACACACTTGTGTTAGTAATGGTTTCAGCTTATTATTTTGTGCTCTGCCATGGTAGGAATCCACAGAAAGCCTGAAGTCTTGGTACTATCTCAGCTTAATCTAGTCCTCCATGTATGATTTCCCTGTTGTGATGATGTGGATGTCTCTACCAGTTTCTCAGTAAAGCCAGTTTTTGGTTTAGAAGCAACTGAAAATGCACTCTGCTGAGAGAAGAAAATACATGGTTATCTTACTTAGGTATCTTTCTGTTATTTCCTGTGAAAGAATTATTATTATTATTGTTGTTGTTGTTGTTGTTGTTGTTGTTGTTGTTGTTTATTGTTGTTGTTGCTTTGTCTGTTTGTGATTCTCTAAATGTCTCTAGACTGTTAATGCAATTGTCTAGAGAAGTAGGAAGGAAACCCAGACTCATCTCAGTGCAGTAAATGGGAGTTTGGAGGTTTTGCAAAAATGCAGATGATATTTCTCTTAGAAGGTACTTTTATGGCAGGAAGAACATTGATAGTTGCTCAGTGACGAGATGTTGGCCTGAGAAGGCAAAGGTACAGTCAAGATAAATAAAGCTGTGTAGTCAATTAAAAGTATACACAGCGATCACAACTCACAGGTGCTACTATTAAAATTACAGTGTCTTCTGAAGAATTTTAAATGTTTTGAAAAGTCTGATGTTTTAGAGGAAGCACATTTCTTATTATAGCCTGCATCATCTGATGAACTTTACAATCTTTGTGATCTTTCCTAAACTGATATAATTTTACACAGAGACATTTGTATTTACAAGTTACAGTTATTAAGTGTTAGAAATGATGAGGCTCATAATAAACCCAGACTTCAAAGCCAGTGTTATAGACCTAGAGACATTCACCATAAACTCAGTCATCTTGGGAATTTTTCTTCTGTCCAAGAACTGAATACTCATCAACACCTTTCTTATAAACTATACCAAGTAACAGATGAGCAAAAGTTCAGGGACTAAACTCAGTTAACTTCCGTTATGCTGTTGATGGTACTAGTAACAACATTTATTATTACCAATTTTGATTAGTTATAAAAATACTCAAAAAAATCCATCAGGCTTATATGTCACCAGTGTCTAATATTACAAAACTTACTAATAATTGTACAGTCACACTGAAATTTAATCTTAGTATTCAAATACCTGTAAATATTTTGTCATACACACTTTATATTTCAGCTAAAGCAATGTGCTATTTCTTTTCTTAAGCAGTGCAAGTCACAAAATTTACTATGCATGTTCAGTGTGAGTGGAAACAATTGGATTTACAATGAGAAATACATGCTGGAGTTTGCAAGTGAATTTCCTGAGATATAAACTCTTTTATATATGGTAAACTAGGTCCCGACCTCTGTGTCAAATGTGGCTGTGAATTATAATAATTGCAATTTATGGTAAAGACTAGAGTAAGGTTTGAAACGTGTCGGCACATATAATGAAGTAGAAATAAATTACAGCTTGTCAAAATTGACAGATTTCTGTTAGGTGCTTTCTTTCACTTTGACTGCATCAGACCTTTATACACCCAGCAATTAACTTTATTCCCATTAATATTCAGCAGTGTTGACAAGACTGACACAGTAAGACTCAGTTTGTATAAAAGTAAAGACAGTTTGATGTAGATTTATTATATTGTCTCATAATTCACTGTTGAGAGGTAGATCTCTATAAATGAACAAAGCTATTGACTCTGGTGTTGACTTACTGTGCCAAAAAGGATTCTGATTTTCTGTTTCTCAAGGTACACAGATTTTTGTTTGGAAATAAACAGTAATTTTATCTAAAGCCTTAGTAAAACTAATATTAATGAACTGGTATCACCCTGTTTATTATTTCCATATATTCCCTGGTTCCCAAGATCTTTTTTGAACATTTAGAACAATTGTGATTATATATAATGTTAAATAAGGCAAAACAAATATTAGAAGCATGGTTTTGACTTTTCTCAGAAAATAAAATGTGTACTCCACTTCTACCCCTGCTAGGCTATGTCCTCACAAAAGGAAAAAATTATTTTTCAACTGAAGTGGGAAAATAAGTCCTGAAATCAAAGAAGTTGGACCAGTTGGTGTATCCATGCTATATTACTTTCCCCAACAAGGAGTTAAATCATGAGAGAGAGCAAGTTTCCCAGTGTTTAAAAGAAGCTTTACAGATGTTAAGAGATTTAACAGCTGCTCTTTTTTATAACATTTACTCAAACTGCATTTACAGATTTGTTGGTGCATTGTTGAAGCAATTACACAGACACAAATTTTAAATTAAAGTACAGATACAGGCTTTCATTTGTTGCCACTTTACTTTTGTAGCATCTTTTATGGAATAACTGGGAAGCCCTAAATTAACCCTTACCTCAGGTACTTCAGCTAGATAAATTAGATATTACATTACAGTAGCTGACAATGTGACTTCTGTAGATGTTCTTGCTGAATGTGGCAGCCTTTCTCAACGGGGTCTCAGAACGGGATGAAAACAATAAGAGTTCAGACCAGCATTGCCTATAAGTTTAAGATGTTTTCTTCCCTGTTCTTTCACACTGAATCTGGAGACTTGGAGGAAATTTACTTAAAAGCAGTGTGGGTCACTACTGTGCGATAGCCCTTCTATAGCTGCTTCAATATAATGAGATTGCAACGCAAGAAAAACATGAACATATTTGAGAGCACTTGTAAATCCTACACAATGTATTTTACTGTGTGCTGAATAGGAAGGAGGTAAATGTCATGGCAGAATGACTAAAACCTAGTTTATTGGTATTTCTTGGTTTTCCTGCAGCAAGACCAGCTGAGGACCAACTGAAGCTGCTCCTAAGCTGTTAAAATGTACACCAACTGTTCTTGGCCTAATAATGAAGAAATTCTACTTAAAATCCATGATACTTCCCCTTCCTCTTTCTCATTGTAGTTTTATTTAACGAGGAACTGAGTTTACTTTCTGTACCTTTTAAGGAACCTAAATAAAGTTGATCCACCCTTCAGAGTTAACTTGAATGCTGAATCTGGGAGCTGCAGATTGTGCTACTGCTGTCCAAACACACAGTCCTCTTACCTAAAGGTGGAGGTGCTTTTCAGCCTGGATGACCTCCCCTAAAGAAGAATTTGATATTGAGGGCGGAGTGCTGATGGTGTTTGCCTTACCTCCAGGAACTCAGGATGACCATGAATTCTTTGCTCAAGGGAAATTTGTCCCTTTGTTTCCCAGGATGTAAGGCAAAATAAATATGTCAGCGCTCCTCATGAGTCTTTTCAATCTAAGGTGAAATTCAGTTTTGACTTAACTGTTTGTTAAATTTATAAATAGTTTTGTGATTAATTATATAAATAAAAAATGAATTTATTATTAATTTCTCAGAAAAATCCTTTACTACAAATGCTCACAAACTTACATTATAAATTCTGCCTGAGATTGCTATGGTTTCCCTTCATGGACAAAATTTTCTTGCTGTTTTTTAATCTCTCATTTCTTCGCTATTATATCACATTTACCTGTTCTCATTTCTCCTGCTGAGTTTAATCATAATTTTTACCAGTTCTGAAGACCTTCAGAACTCACTCAAACTTGTTTGGAGATGTATGCTGTGAAAGTGAGATTTGCAGTTGTGCTCGTGAAAGGGAGAGTCAGTCAATTGCAGCCTTTGGCTCTCGGTTGAGTTAACCATACAAGTAATCTATACAGTACATAGTTGGACTGGAATTATGGCAGCCAGCAAGAAAACCAGGGCTTTATCTTGGCTACTTTGGGATCATTAAGAGCCAAACTGAACTCTATATGAGCTCTTGTCTGCTGAGAGGTGATTGGATTTTATCACCCCTTTTTTGAATGAGGAAAATTAACTGCACTATTAAATTATGACCAATGGTGCACCTAGGGGTAGGAACATTTATTTAAATCTGTATTCTGGCCACTTTGAGTAAAACTTTGAATACAGGTCTCTGGAATATGGAAAAAATTGTGTGGCTCCTGCACACTCTTTGATGAACTGCTCTCAGTCATTCTCTCTCTCTTTTTTCTTTTCTCCACTTTACAATGGATGTATGTTCACACCTGACTTCCTGTGGCACTGTGAACATTTCTGACCACTAGATGATAGACTTAACCTTCTGATATTCTCTACTTTGTCCAACAATCAAAAAACTATTAATCCACAATGAAAGTGTGACCCAAAATGTCTTATAATCTCAGTAGATGTTCTCTATGTGCACGGAATAACGGAAGTGAGAGTGAGCTGCTTAGATGCAAATTCTGATCTCACAGGTCTCCTCTCTGATAAATGAAAGCCCTGACCATCCCCTGAGAAAAGCAGGACAACCTTACTGCTGTCACAAATCTTGTCTTTGGGCTTTAAGGTCTCATTTTATGTCTGCATTTTGCAAACATCACCTTAAGTGTCAAGTTCCACTTTGGGTCCAACCTCTCTGTGTCTTTTGGAGATTACCAGGAACTGAAAGACAGAAATACTAAGCACTGGACAAACCACAGAATCACAGAATGGGTTCACTCCTACTTCGATGGGTCCACAAGCAGGGTCATCCTAGAACACATGACACAGGATTGCCTCCAGGAAGTTGTTGAATATCTCCAGTGAGGGATGCTCCACAATCTCTCTGGGCAATCTGTTCCAAATGCAAAACTAGGAAAAGAAAAAAATAAAAAAAAAAAAAGAAAAAGAAAGATGGGTTGACTGGACTAAACTGCTCTCAAATTTCCCATATTTTACTGATTGTTAGAGTAGCCCTAAATTTTCACAGCCTATTCTGTGTATCTTTTTAGAATTGTCAGAAGAGTGCTGCCAAAAAATAGCTATGAAGGAAGAGGACTTTCATTTGGGTTTTTCTCTATTAGCAATATTACAGTGATGAATTTTGCATGAGTATAAACCCCACACTTTTTAATTTTTATCCAGCTGTTATGCCAACAGTGTTGCCCATATACAATCTGAAAAACATTGTTGTGTAAACCTTAGAGTATACAGTGTGGTTCTTCAAGAGTATCATCAGGAGTTATTCAGTCTTTCCTAACTTCATAAACATTAAACCTTCATTTACATATTTTTATGCTGATTCTAAAACACTTAGACTCTTATCTTTTTTCTCAGATTTTCCAGCTCTAATCCTGTCTTTCAGGATTTGAATAAATGCCCTAGCTTTCTAAATGTATTCATTCCCTTAACTACAGCACCAGCCTTAGAGCATATTTGTGTGAGAATTGTCTGCCTGGTGCTTTCTTTTCCACATCGAGATAACTGCAAAGTAACAGCAAGATGGACCTTTTCGTAATTTCGTTCCTGCTGCTTGATGTTATGCAGCTTGGTTAACCTATAGAATGGTAAAGTTCTTATTTTTGTGATTCCCTACTGTCAGTGGTTAGGTATGGCTCTTGTAAAAAATTATCACCAAGATCTTTTTATCCATTCTTCCTTTATCCATGATTCTCCTTTATCATCAGGATATTGTTGGCTAGAACTTATTTTTTTTAGAAGCAAACTGATTAAGCTGTAACTTAGTTAAATTTCATAAACCACAAACTGGCTGCAAGCCTGGAAACACTGAAACTTTTGCCTAATTGGAATCAATTGCTTCTCTGTTTATACTAGATTACAATGTTATTGGCTCAATTTAGTTTGTGGGAAATAAATTGTTGATGGTTTGGCTGAGCAGCTGTAACAATGCAAAAATGCAAAAAAAAAAAAAAAGAGATGTGAAGATAACAGGCACAGCCTGTTTAGCGTTGCTAAAGCCATTGACATTATCGCAGAGAAGTGGCTTAAAGCCAAAAGAAGCTCATTTGGACAAGACGGAAGAGAAGAATTGTGGAATGTTACTGAACGTTGCAGATGCAAAAGATATGTTTGTGCTGTTGCATTGCTGCACTCCCTGTTTCTTGCCAGGGTCCTAATCTACTATTGTGCATGCTGCAGAGATGTTAATGGGCATGCAAACTCCATTCTGGGTTGGACTAAATATTTCTCTTGAGGGGAAATCCTACCCATGTGTTCTCTGTGTCCATAGAGTATGCTGGTTTCTTAACCCCTCAGTGTGCACCAAGAATGTGACATGCTAGCTACCCTTAAAGGACCTCTTTGTATGGGTTTGGAGAGTTCTTACTATATTTCTAAGAGTATTAAACCCATATGCCCATTCCCTGTGTAATGTTACAAGAATAAATCTCCATCAGGCCCAGCAAGGAAGAACTTTTAACAGCTTACTGAAGGAGGCAAGTTGGCTTCTTCTTTCCCTCTTCATCTCATCAGTACTCGCTAGAACTCTTTCTTCCTGCAGTCCATTAGAGTTCTAGAGGAATAGGAGCACTGATCTCAAGTCTCTGCCTTCTGACTTAAGCCCATATACATTTGCCAGTAGCTGCTATGTCATCTTGGACCTCTTTTGGTGATTCTTCTCTAGGGCTGCAAAGCAATAGATATATCTGGGCTTAGGCAGTCACTTAGACATTTGCAAAGTTTACTCAGGGTTGGCTATGGGGCATCTGTTGCGTGTCACACACATTGCTTTGTGAACAGCAGTGCAGTACATCGTGTGTTAACAGGCATATCATGTCATCAAACACTTCCAAGAATTGGTGCACTTGGTTTTTTTTAACTCCACTTACTGATAGTGGAAAAGCTTGCGGTCTGAATGTTTTAAGACTAGCTATTATAGTAAAAAGCAGGATTTGGCATTAGTAGGCTGCCTACTGTAAGACCTGCTGACAGAGCAAGGAAAGTGCAAGAGAAATCTTTCTCACCCAGGCTAGGAAGATCTGGGACAATAGAGACAGAGGTGGAGAGATATCTGCAGAGTGCAGAAAAAGAAATCACCTATGTGGAGGTGGCCTGGAAAGCAGTGTGGTTATGCTTCTGCACATGGCGTAAAATCTTTCTTGAGGCAAGCTGGGCCAAGTGATGTGGATGGCTTTGAGTGCAACAGTGCCAAAGCCACCCCTGAGGACCTGCCCTCCTGCTGCCAGGCATCTGGGCTCGCACCTGACCTGTCTCCCTAGAGGTGGTAGATTAATGGAGTGCAGGTCTCCCTCTGATGGAAAATTACAGTTTTTCAGAAAAATAGGAGTGTTATATATCTGACAAGTATGTAGTAAACCAAGAAATTCGGGCTATTATTGACTGTGAAAAAAAACTTCAAAAAGCCGATAACAAAACCAAAAAACAATCTACATCTCTGGCTTGAGCTTTCAGCTGAGGAAAATCAGACACCCATACAAAAGGACATACGTGCTTCTTTGCTTTCCTTCGCTAGTGACGCAATGGTATATTCAGATTTCATAGGTTTTAACCTTAACCTTAAAAAGAAACCCAAGCTGTTGAGGTTCTTTCAAAGCAAAACATAAAGTAATGCAAACTGTGTTTGCAGACAGACTGAAACCATGACTGCAATGTATGAGCATTTCCCATCTGTCATTAACCTCATTGTGATATTTAGCTCTAAAGCCCGATGATGTTCTGTTAGCAACCATATTCACTGTCTTAGGAGTGATTATTTTAGTGTACATACCACAGAAGGAAAGGAGGCAAAACTGTTGGGAGATATGGAGACTTTGTCATTGAATAAAATATAGAGGGAATGAATGAATTAGGACAGAAAAAACATTAAATAATTGAGAAAATATAATAGCAGGAAAAGAAAAACTAAATAAAACTGTAACTTTTTAAATGAACCCTTTTCTCACAGGGATCTTTCATTCACATACCTTTATTGCACAAAGGTAATGACAAAAAATCAGCCTGATGTTTTTCTTAATCACTAGGCTTGTTGCTGATACCATAAAGTGTTTCACTAGGAATTGAGAACAAACCTGAATTCATCTGTAGCTCAAAGGAAACTCAACTATCAACTATCCCCTTAGAAAACATTTAACATTCTTGTCCTAGTCTAGCTGACACACTAACACTTCAAGTCTTATGTTTCCCCCATATAAATTAATGTGGTGGTCTGCGAACTCTGGTTTTGATTAGTTAGATGCTAACACTATCAATTGCTCATATGCTGAAAGATGCAGAAGATATATTTATCAAATGTTTTTATCCATGCAGGACAGAGCAAAAGTATGAGAGAAAAAAGCATTGAAGAAAGCTTAGGAAGTGAGGGGAAAGTGCCTCCTTTTAGCTCTCTTCAACTTCCTGAGGAGGTGAAGTGGAGAGGCAGGAACTGAGCTCTTCTCCCTGGAATCCAGTGACAGGAAAGGTGAGAATGGTTCAAAGCTGAGCCAAAGGAGGTTTGGACTGGATAACAGAAACCATTACTTTATCAAGATAATGGTCAAACACCAAAACAGACTTCCCAGACAGGTGGTTGATGCCCCAAGTCTGTCAGTGTTTAAGGGACATTCGGGCAATGACCTTGATATGTGCTTTAACTCAGGTGAGTCCTGATCTGTCAGGCATTTGGGCTAGATGATGCTGTAGAGCCCTTCAAACTGAAATAGTCTATCTATTCTATTCTATTTTGGCGGGGAGGGGTTGTGATTTTCCTTTTTTCTGAGACATTTCCTGTTTTCCCTGTAAATGACTGCTGGAATTCCTAAGTCCAAATTTGGGCATGACACTGAAATGAATACACCCATTTACCCAAATGAGAACATAAATAATGGATATCCATCCATTTTCAAGTGTATCAGCTGCAAGTATGACCATGAATACACAGTGGTTTGATAACACAGTGATTAAGCAATCCATTTTCATTGCGCAGTTTTTAGTGGACAAATTTTTTTATAAAAAATGAGGAAGGCTTTTAATTTTACTGAGTAGCATCACAGCTTCTCTTTACAGTACATGTAAAGCAGGTAAATACATGCACAATAAATGTAAATGGTAATAAAGGTGTGACAAAGAAACCTGAGTCTTTGCTTCAAATATCGGTTTGAACACTTTTTGTTTCCAAATTCTAATGGATAATCTGCCAACAAAGATGTCAGCTTTTAAAGTACTGTAGGAACGAGAGTACATAATCAGATAAATTACGTGCATTTTTCTAACACCTTCTCACTAAACTGATTTAATTTAGTAAAGCTTCTTTTCTTTTAATAACTTGTATTGAGATGTACTTTATGTGTCGGTTCTAGTGCCTGTGTACTTCAGCAGCTATGGGATAAATCTCTAACATGACACTGTCACACTAACAGTGATTGGAAAAAAGGAAAAAATCGGATCAGACAGCATCACGAAACCCTTCCTCACTTGTCTCCCCTTCTCCCTTCCTTCCCCTTCAGCCAATAAACATGCCCTTGAACTTGCTAAATAAATATAATTATATAAATATCTATATCTGTATTGACTGCTTGAAAAAGACATTCAAATCAGGAAACTGCAGATACATGCTAAACATTCTGCAAAGATTTACTTAATATCTATTTAAGAAATTGTTACTTGGGACAAAAGTGACACCTCGTCTGCTCATTGTTTACTTTTACGTCTTCAACTATGCAACTTGTGACAAGACCCTAAACAGACTCTGGTCTGGATATTCTGTCACACATTTACTGAAAACCCTTCAGCCCACTGAGGATTCTCAGTTTTGTAAAACCATGTTTTATTAGATTGTTAGAACTAGCTTTTGACACAGAGAGGACCCATATACTTGCTAGCTGGGACCTGTAAGAAATTCAAAACCAAAACACAGTGTGACACAAATCCTCCGATGTGTGGCTGGGTTACCTTCCTCGTGTCCATGTTGCCCCAGCTGGCTGGACAAACTCAAACGTGGGGCAGTCTTTCACAAGAAAGTGAGGAATAGAAGTTAAAATGTTTGTTTTCATTCAGCATCCAGCACATCTTACATCAGCATATATTCACTAATTCAGAACGTGTTAAAATCAGGAATTTCCTTGGTCTTGTCAAGTCTTGCATTACATAGTTCAGTAACTGGGTTTTATCACAAGAGGGTATTTTAAAATTTAGATAATTTAGACCTTTTTCAGTTTTCATTAATTAGCAGTAATAAATGAAAAAGCATTTTTCTTCCCCTGAGAACATAATTGCCTTTCCTTTTTCTCAGAACTTGTTCTAATTAAAAACTCCACCATATTTTATATTAATCCTTTACATACTTTTATGTAACAGCCCTCCTTGTTTTGCATGTGTGTAGCAGCTGAATCTCACCATTTATCAGATGGGAAGGAACATGAGATTTTTCCAGCTAAAGACTAGATCTGTGTGGTTCATTGATTCTTGTCTTCAGGAAAGAGGCTGTCCTGGAGAGCAGAGAAATTGCAAATGTAGCAAACAACTTATAAGAAAAGCTTAATTGTCACTGAAGAGAAAAGTGGGAGGACAGTAAGTAATAAAATCCTCTCAGTAGTCTGGCATTAGGGACACCTGTTAGTTGCAGGATGAGAATTGCAGGTAATGTTACCACTAATATTTTTTTCCCTGCAGAATGAAAGCTAATAAAGTTTATTGTTTCTGTCTGGTTCAAATCCTTTCTTTATTCTAGTTTCAACTAGCTGTCCTTTTACTTTATTTACAGTTATTCTACAAAATTTTAATCTGCCAGGTGAGCCGAGAACTATAAATTTTTGAGGTTTTCTGAGCTATTTCTTTCCAAGCAAAGCATGAAACTCTCTGAAGTCAATACCATCAAAACAGCCCCAGTTTGTAGAATCATAGAATCATATAATAATTTAAGTTGGAAGGAAGCTCTAAAGATCATCTAGTCCAACCCTCCTGCAATGGACAGGGATATATTCAACTAGAGCAGGTTGCTCAGAGCCTTATAAAACCTGACCTTGAATTCTCCCAGGGATGGGGCATCTGCCACATCTCTGGGTAACTTGTGTCAGTTCTTCACCACCCTCATAGTAAAAAGAATTTCTTCTAAATCTATAATCCTTTCTTTTAAAAGCACTACCCCTTGCCCTATCACTACAGGCCCTGCTAAAAAGACTGTCCCACTCTTTCTTAGAAGCCTCCTTTAAATATTTAAAGTCTACTATAAGGTGTCCCCAGACTCCTCTCTTCTCCAGGTTGAACAACCCCAGCTTTCTCAGTCTTTCCCACAGGAGAGGTGCTCCAGCCTTCTGATCATTTTTGTGGCCCTCCTCTGGACCTACTGCCATGGATCCACAATCTACTTATGCTGGGGCCCCCAGAGCAGAGTGGAGGGGCAGAATCCTCTCCCTCACCCTGCTGGCCACACTGCTTTGGATGCAGCGCACGGTAAAATTTAGTGGAAACACTAAATACTAAGTGCTGGCTTGCTCAGGAAGCCGTTTAAGGATGTGTAAGCAAGCAGTGTCATAAATAGGTCTTTGTAACTTTTGACCATTAAGCAAAACATGAAAGCTCATCACTTGCCTCATATGTTGTCTTTTAGTGTTTCATGTGAACTACAAAAAAGTAATTACAGTAGACTTTCAGAAAAAGGGGCAGAGTGGCACAAAGTCTTGCTACATAATTTGAATGTTCTGATTTATGTTAAGTATGGTGTGTCTGTGAATAAGAAGACTAACAGGCTAGTAAATGATGTCCGCTCTGCAACCATTCTCTACAGGTTTTGGTTTTGTGCTTGCTATATCTAAAAGATTTTTTAAGTAAACTTGTCCACAAAGGAGTAAAAAATGTAATTTGGATACATTGTATTCTTAGACATGAGAAAAAAGAGAAAATCTTAGGACATTTAATTTTTGTAGCAAAAGGTTATGATGATGCAGTTAGAGTTTGCTGATGGGAATTTTTTTCCTGAGTCCTCTACTGTAACCATGCAGCAAGCACAATTAAATTACTTCTATTCCATTGAATATTCGCTTTTGTCAAATATTAATAGAGAGGTTCAGATTCAATCAGTGTAAGAAGCTTTTAGGTCCAATGGATCTCAAGGATACTTTCAGTTTGTCAGTGGAAAGGTATGAATCTCACTTTGGCCTTGAAATAGCATCAGGAAGTTTTTGTTCAAACCTTTGTGCTTAAAAAAGTTCTCTGTATTCAAAATGTCACATCTTGAGATCTGATCAATTTTCCTTTTTTTTTGTCACGTACTTTTTCTCCTCTGAATGGCACACACAATAGGAACAATAGTTGGAACATGAGAAAATTTGAGCTAGGATTTCAAAATTATGAGACCAAAGAGAATCCGTCAAAACAAAAGCTTTGAGACCAAGCTAAACACATTGCAAGCTTGATAATGAGTATATGTTGTTATGAATAATCACTGAGAATTCTCTGAAACTGTATAGATGGTGTTTCATGTTTGCTGTTGTGAGTCACGGATAACAGCAGGACCTCTGACATTGCATTAAGCTGACACATTTGTTAAGCTATTGTTTACCAACTGTCCTTCATATCACAGCCCATATGAACCCAGTATGATCATACATAGTTGTGTGCAGTAATATGCTGGATTTGCATTTGAATCCTGCACGGAATTTTAAAATTTTTAATAGACTAAATATTGTTTGTCTTCTGAGTATGGGAATGAGAATTGTTTCTCTGACTGACTATCTATAGTCAAACATCTTTTGAGATTTTTTGACCAGAGTCAATCTATTGAAACTTAATTTACAGTTCTGAATCACAAAGACTTCTTTTTAATAGGGATGCAAATCAGACAAAAAAGGAGAGCAACTGGAGTTGAAATGGAAATGCATCAGAGCATAAATAATCTGCTTTTCTGGTTAAACTGAGCAATGAGAATTTTTCTACATCAATTTATATTGAAAAATATTTGGCTATGTAAAAAAAAACAAGACACAAAATGTTCTGAAGGTGGTAATAGATAAAATCCCTGTAAAGAAACAGCATTGAAAAGAATAAAAGCAAGAAAAGTTCAAGTGTTTAACTGAGTTCTAAAGCAACTGTAAGCACTCATCAAGATCTTGGGTATCCCAACAGACATTGCAGTGTAAACCTTTTCTAGTATAACTTGTTTCGTGCATAAATGGTAAAAAAATTTCTAGCAGCAATATTTGAAAGATAAGTTCAAGTGTAGTTCAAACATCTAGTTTTCTGTTTCTTAAACTTCCCCTCAACTTTTCCCTGTATTTTAATATGATGCTGCATAAGATTTTGCCTATCAATAGAAAGACCATCAAAATGTTGTAAGTAACATTTTTAGGCTGTTTCCCACTCATGACACATCTATGTTTGTGTGGGTGGACTTCTTGTCAGAGCTGGCTTTAATGTGGCTATAAATCTTATCTCAGATTAGCTGTCATTTCATGAATCAGTAATCTGATGATTTTTAGGAGAAGCTTTTAGCTTCTCTGAGTACATAGCAGCATACCTTTAGAAGAGTCCTTTAAGTGATGCTGAACGATGACACCAAATGTGTTAAGAACTGGAATTTATGGTGTGCGAGTAGATAAAGGATGACGAATTTCTGAATGTTAGAAGACAGAGGGAAGAAAGTGAACCTCCAGTAAGGATTCCTTGCTGTCCAGATATCACAGATCTGAAGTCACTGTACCTACAGTGGATAACAGTACTAAGTGTTGTCTACCCAGGAACTGCGGAGTGCTTTGTTAACACTGTGTGCTGTGTTTTGACACAAGTGTTGAGAGCTCTAAATATATGAATTGCCTGTGTTAGCACCATTAACATAGAATATTCAAATCTGTGACACTTTCTATAAGAATGAAATCTTGCAGAATTGAAAATGGGATAGTACAGAACCTCAGCTGTTGGTCCTTTAAACTTCTTGCTGTCTTTCTACATGTACAGAATTATGAAAAATTAGATAACTGCAAATCAATTAATTAATCAATCAATCATTTTTAATCATATACTTCAGTGGAGGGACTCCTCCATTATTTCAAAAGGACAGGATTTTATCTTGTTCTTTTCTTTTAGATTGATCATACGCAAAAAGGTCAAAACAACCATGTGAAAGAGGTTCCTGTGAGTATCATTATTATTTTATTTCATATATTGCTGAAGATTTTAATAAGATGGTAAGGGCAGTTTCATTTCCTTATTTGACAATGTGGACCATAATGAAGGTTTCTTTTACCTATTAGCTAAAACAGGAAAGCAAGTAAAGATAGAAGTATTGACAAGCAGCCTTAGAGAAACGCATATGTGCTAGAGAGGCTTAAAATCAATGGTGAATAGTCCTGTGCATGCCATCCATTACATTTCTATTTATTGTAGAATGGTTTCAGACCATGATAAAATTTCTTCCAGACTTATTCCTACCTGATCCTAATCTCTAAATCAAGGAATTGAATATATTAAGAAAGATATTCTCTTGCAAAGACAGCATGCTGTTTATCAGTTTACTTATTCTTCTTTAATATAATTTCATTTTATCCTACCCTAGAACTGAATGATGAAAACTAAGATTACTGATCTTTGATTTTTGCTGGCTTTTAAAGAAGCTAGGAAATTTTTTTTAATAATAAATAAAAGTTTACTAGACTAGTGTGGATAAAATCTGACTGAAGGAACATCTATGTTTGAATAACTCGAGGAAAGCAAAACGAATGATATAAAATTAGAGGGTTTTTTTAATACTTGCAGCATTATTTTACAATACCACAAGTACAACTCAGCCCCATCAGAAGGTGAGGTTAGGTTCTAGAAGATGAGCTACATATGTAATCATTTCACCAACTGCAGATATAAGTGTTACTGGAATCTAAAACCAGCAAGGAACAAAAGATAGTTTATTAGAGATTCACTGACAAAAAAGTGGAGATAAAAATCTTTTGTCTGGTACAGGTGTACCTCCCAAGCACTATCATTGAGCAACAGGCAGCATGCTAATCGCAAGGAAGAGCTGTTTGCATTAGAAGACTTATAAAACATGAGCATGGCCACCACAAGCTTTGAAGGCACAGATCATCAATTATTGCACTAATTGTTTGTTCTGCTTGTGTCTCAGGCTAAAAGAAAAGAGTCACTGAAGCAAAAATGAGACACAGAGAATTACAACCTCAGTGACAGTTCAGTTTCACCATCTCATTATTCATTACTTGTTTTGCTGTGCGTGTGTGACTTTAAGTTGGGTGGACTCATGTATTCTCAAAGATGCACACTGTGCAACACTGGAGAAATCATTATGTACATTATTCTGCAACTCCAGGCATGAAAGCTTTTTCTTAAAGTTCTGCCAGCTTCTTTCTTAGCTTTTGTTTCCAACCCTAGTAAGAAATACCGAAGGTACCAATTTTAGAGTTTGGGTATTTCTATTTAGATTTGAAATCCAGTTGTTGGCAAGCACACTTCTAGGCGGAAAATACGTCCATCTGAACAAGTGCATCTTGTGACACAACTTAGAGAAAAGATTTTTTTTCAAGCCATAACTCATTCATCTCTCTGAAAATGACCCAGTTGCAGATCTTAACAGTAGTATTGCCCAAATAAAACAATGATCTGAGAAAGTTCAAAAAGACATTGCATTGATAGTAGAAACTTCCTTTATCATGACCAAGAGGAATAGTATGCAGACATGAAATTTAACATTCACATAATATGCTTAACCTTTTTTTCTAATGTTACAAAAAGTAATTTTCGCAATATAATATATTTTAAATATTATAATATACACTGAATATGTAGAAAAGCAGTAACAGTGCGCTGGTAGCAGATTTGTCTGCTTTGCTGTGTCATAGCTGGAGACACTATGGTCCTTCACTAGCAGTGCATTATGTTGACTCCTAGCTTCTATCATTTTTGTTTAAATTGTACTTGACTTTGAATCCTACAGATTTTTTTTAATTCCCCAAAAACTGGTCAATTGGATTAAGTCTTTAAGTAAACATACCTAACTTTATGACATCTGTTTTAATAATTATCATAGAAAGACCAAGGAGTTTACGGGAACTCTTCTGTGAGAGACTCTTCCCCTCTCAAAAAACCCAATTTTTAAAAAGCAAGGACTCTTCTTGCCTACTTTTATTGGATGAATGAAAGCCTGAGTTTCAAGAGTCAGTAGTGATACTTCTGTATCTAGAATCTTTTTAATTGTCCATTCCCAGCACTGAAAACACTTGCTTGAATAACATCTGAAAAACATAAGTTCTATCATATTCAAATTGTATTCAGCTTCCAAAGTGTGAAGAAAATATTTTCCTGCCTCTAAGGTCCTGTTGTTTCCTTGCAGAAATGTCTTTAAAATGAATTTTTAATTTAAAGAAAAGATACAGTATTGCAAATATGCAAAAATGTGATGTTCATTTGGTTTTCGTTTCACATTCAGCAATTATATCAGGATTTTAAATGTGTAATTCTTTGAAATTTTATATTCAATGTATATAATTGAATTCTGATTGTACAGCTCTAACTATGGATTACATAAACCTTTTCATGTATAATTTAGTTTAAAATAGTCCAAATAACAGACATACTGGTGACCTATGTATTTAAAGAGATAAAATAATTACATTCAGTAATAGCCTTACATTTTATCATATATAATGGTTTGGCAATATGAGAGGTATTAAACATCATGTAAATGTTCAGAAGGAACTCATAATTTGAATAGGTATTAAATTTGTTTTTTATGACAGTAAGTTAAACTTTTTGACAATGTACTTACATTTCAGTGGTGAATTGGAAAACAATCCTACACTTATTTGAAAGACTATTATTCTTTAATATTCCACATTTCAAGATTAGGTCCTAATATGAATGAAAACTCCAAGTGAAGTGTCATTTGCGATACACACCCTGATGTATTAGGGGATTGTTTTTTACTTCTCATATACTTTTTGAGGCAAAAGGTAGGGGGCTTTTGAAATGCACAGAACTATATGACATGGATCAAAACAGTGTTGACAGACCAGTGATACTGCATCAGACCAGTTTCTAGTCCTCTTTACCTGCTTCTGCCTGGACCTGCACAGCAACTGGAGTTCCAGGCAGAGCCTGCTGCTGACTCTAGGCCAGTCTGAGAGTTCTCCATCGCTTGTCAAAAGCTCTGAGCAGTCAATATCAACGGTGAGAAGAAAGTCTGAGCTGGCTGGCTGCTCCTCCGGGAGCAGGGTTGGAGTCTTCAGACCTAAGGTACCTGTGGTGTGCTAGTAGCAGTGCACTGATCTGAAGGCAAAAAGAGGACTGGCTAAGGGGGTGTTTGTGGAAAAACAACAGGCGAACATGCATCCTCATAATTCTCTTCTTACAGCATCCCAGGCTGAAATCCTAGGGGATTTCCTGAGCATGATGCAGTTTGTCTCTGTGGCGTGGTTTGGCATTTACAGAAGTGTGAAGATACCAATAATAGAAAGTTTGTGGAGGTGTCTGTGACAGTGTTGCTGGATCAAAGAACTCTGCAAAACAGAGAGCAGTGCATAAAGAGAAAGCTTATTTTTGTGTTTACAAATTTGGAAGTTCCAAGGAAAAAAACCTTCATTTTTACTGGATTACACTTTATTTTGAAGTCATCCTACTCCCGTAGGTTTGCATTAACCTAGTAAAGATCGTAAATAGCCCTTAAACATTATATTATACAATGTAATCTAGATTGTCTTCTGGGTAAACTAAATGAAAGGTTCACCTATGTATGTCATAGTAGTAGTAATTCAAGGCATAGTTTATCAGCATCAGCTTAAAGCCTTTTACCTTTTGATAATTGTATATTTGAAAAAAAAAAAAGCATAAAATAGTAGTATAGGATGTGCAAGAGATAGTGTTTACTTTTCCAATGAAATGCCAGACTGTAATTTTTTTCTGAATTCCCTGAACAGTAACCCTGCATAAGGCTGGAAAAAAAGCCAGAGAAAATATTTTTGTTAATCTCTTAAACATCATTTTCTGAGAAAGTCTAGCTCCTCACAGTTTTGCTATGTTTACTCGCAGTTTTGTGGTGAGGGTCAGGGTGGTAAAAGCCAAGTGACTTGCACCAACCATATATAATTGCACTTGAATCTAGCCAGCAGCTATATCTGTAAAAAATCTCTGTTCATATAAACCCACAGAGAAAAGTTCTTAAAGTTTGTATGTACAAGGAGAACACTTTTATTCACTTTCTAGTGGACCATTTTATGACACTGCTGAAGATAAATTTAAAGACATGACAGAGAAAGATAAACTGACAAAACAAACCCAGAGAAGATCTAGGGGGTTTGCTGGTAAACAGGAAGCTGCCTTCATGCAGGTTTCCTACAAAATTACTGTTCTGCCTTGTTTACCTTTAAGTACATAATCAATGCTTCTGGGTGCACTAAGTCAAACATGACAGACTAGTCACACTCTGTAGCCAAAATTTTCAGCAGTGTTTGGGACTGAGAGGGTTGTTTGCAGCAGCTAAAAGTGAGATTTCTGCATCTTGACCATGACAGCTTTTTTCATCACAGAGTCGCTAAGGAACCCAAGATTCCAAATGGGAATGGGAAATAGCTGTGCAGAGAAAGGCAAATATTCTGTTGTTCATCTTAAATGACACAAAAGTAAGAAAGAAACCATGGTTAGGGGGTATAGGCAAGAAAATGAAACCGGTGTAGGATCAAACAGTATTTAAAAACAGGAAGAGTCTCTGTGATTCGATGGCTGTTTCACTAGCCAAAGTATTCAACGTTCCTGCATCAAATATTGCTAAATTTTCTGAAAACCTTTTCCAACTAGAAATGGGCAGGTGCCATATTATATGAAGCAGATTTGTATTAGCACACAAATGGGCACTTACAATGCCTTGCTGCTCTGTGTGAACCTTGCAGATATCATTACATTCTACTTATCATTTTGCTGAAGGGTTCCCACAAAACATTTTAATGATTTTTTATCATGTTTCAGAATTCCCCTCCAGCATGCAATACAATGGAAATATGAAAGAAGTAGTGAAAAAGAATGAGTAGAAAGTGTAAAAAACAAAATGAGAATATACACTACTTAATTTTGCTTAGTCTATTTCATGCATTTGTACATTGTGTGTCAGAGCTTTACAAATAAATACTTTTTCTTGGTTTGTAACATACTAAAACATAAAATAATAAAGTGATAATAATAAAAAACCCTGACAATATATAACCTGAGAAACACAGAATGATTGAGGTTGAAAGAGACCTCTGGAGATCATCTTGCCTGACCTCCCCATTCTCCCCGTTCAGGCAGAAGTCTGGAAGGAGTATATTCTGCTCTCCCCTCATAAAGGTGTTCAAACCCATTTCCCTGACTTACAAGAGCAGTACTGTAGGCAGCTGGATTTAAGTTAGGAATATTACCAGCATCAAATGCACTGAGTGATCTTCTTCCATCACTGTTAAAATTTGTTGAGCTATTAAGTATAATTGATTAAGGTAGTGAACCTGCTATGTTCCTAGTATGCCAAATGTCTTCATTTGAATTCCTTTACTCTAACTCATTAAATAATTAAGTAGTGCCTGCAAGATAGAGCAAATAGATCAGCATGAGAAATGTGATAAACAGTCCTTACTGTGCAATATAGTGGACAGAACATATTGATAAAGACTCCAAAACCCTCAGGAAGGGCCTGACGTTTTCCATATTGCATATAAGATAGAATAATTGGACACCTAAATGAATGACAAACTATCATCAATAAAACAAACCACTATGAAGTGTTTATGACACTCTGAATATGAGATGTTTAAAAAGATCTTTTGCTTGTGTTTGAAATTTAAATACAGGGTTACTTCTGTTTCTTTAAACTTGACCAGTAATTTTGAATCAAATTTGCTGAATACTATCATTGCCTTGACTGTGTTTTGGAATACAAGTATATTTTACTTAGAAGTTATGTCATTCTTTAATTAAAAGGTTTATTCATGGTTTTTTAAATTGTATGCCATTGTAATTCATTATTGTTTCCCACATGCATTATTTTTTGATTGCTCTTAGAGGTGTGATTTTAAGTGTACAGAGCTTGGCTAAAGGAAAGCCTCTGCTATGGTTTTACTAGGCCTGAGTTGTTTCACAGTTTCTGTTGCTATCCTTCGAGAACAAAGGTAGCACTCAAGCATTCACAGTGTAAAATATAATAGTGAAGATAAAACTAGAAACCCAAGACTGGTCTTGGTTCTGGTTGAGTTCTGTGAATCTGAAACACTGAGTTGGACATTTCATGAGAAAATTTACTATTTCTGCATATATTTAGTAAATATCATTTGGGTGTAGTTGTCTGACATTTCTAATTGCATTCTTGTCTATAAGCAGTCCATTCAGTAGCCAAGGAAAGGAAGAGAATTTAACCTTCCTTAAAAATATCCAATTTCTTATTTGTGGTCTATAAACATCAGTACTTCTCTTTTGCAAACCTTCCATATTTTTCTTCCTTCTTTAACCTATTTGAATTCTAGTTTTGCACAGCACATAGGTCTGTGATTTACCACAGCATAAAATGTCTTTACTCTGCCAGTAGGGCAAGAATTATATCATTTTTTAAAGATTTATTTCTGCAACGGAAGAAATGAAAGAAAATACATCAAATGGCAAAATAAGTACTGACAGACTAGAATGCAGACTAAGAGACAGCACACAGAAATCTTCAGTGTTGTACTTTGGTGAGATTTAGATGAATCCTGAGGTTATTATTAACCAAATCTTAAGGCTTATTAGAAAGTAAAGCATGGCATCCTCAGTTCATCATATGGCACAGCTTCACAGAGAGCACAAGCTTTTCAGTAAATACACTGACTTTTGCAAACTGTAAATCATCTGTGAGCCACTACTGTTCTACTAATTACAGCAAGAAGCTGTGCTCATTAGCTGTTCTCATCTGGTTCACTGCACGAGCTAAATAGGCCGTAAATGAGCTAGCAATTATTGCTGTATTACTGCTACCAGCTCTGTTCATATCAAAATATCTTCACCAAATGTTGTGCTTCTTGGTATTATCACGTTAAGAATTTCACAATTTCATGTTGAAGCAGTTAATTGGGAGGTTGTTCTTGGAAGATGGAGGAGCTTCTATAACTTCCATGAATGACTGCCTCTCCTAAGTATCTTCAGCCCGTTTATGACAGCCTCTTAAACCAGGCAACTACATGAATACATAAATATTGTACCTGATGCACTAAGAAAGAAAATGCACACCTTGCTATTCATCCTCAGTTTTCTTCTAATAGTAAACCTTATTTATATAGTAGATTTAAAATATTTAATTATGAAGAAGAAGATTTATGGTCTTCATAGCTGTGTGATAAATTAGTTATATGAGAGTTTTTAGAGGTGTATATACCGCATTAGGCAAAAGAGAAAATACAAATTTATTCTTGTATTCCCAGGGGCACCTTCTGCAGCGAGATTTTTAAGAAAACAACCTGTATGCCAAACACAGCCTGTATGTCCCATCCAAGTGGCCTGCAGATGAGTTTTCCAATGGGAAGATGTGCTTTAGACTCAGAGGGATAGGTAGGAAGTATGAGCTTCCCTTTTCTTACCTCCAGTCTCACAAATATACTAAGTTGTAAACATTTGTCCCCTGTTGTTCTGAGTACATCTTCCACTGTTTTCTGACTTGCTTTAGAATTTATACTGAGTCTGTTCATGTCAGTCAAAAGGCCACCCATTTGCTCTCCCCGTTCTTATCAGTGAAGTTCAGACTTTTACTGCCTGTCTGGTTCAGGAGAGTTTTGCCACAACACATAATTAGAACCATTTTTCACGTGGGACACTTTTTGATGTTGCTGAGAGAGAAAGCATTCGAAGAGGAAACAAATATTGATCTGAAAGACCTGACTTGTGTCTCAGTGCTTGCTGAAAAGGCAAGCACTGAAGCAGCAGTTCCTAAACTACAGCGTATTTCATGGACATTGTAAACTCGATTTAAATAATATGGTAGTAGTAGGATGAAAAATAGTAACTGCAATTTACAAGATGTTTCTGTGAGAACATATGAAGCTGTGAAAGTATCTGTCCTTTAATATGTGAGAGCTTCTCTGTGCAACCTTAATACGTGAGAGTTTCTCTGTACAACTTCAAACAACACATGCACCATTCATTCAACTGAACTGGCACACACAAATGTCTTTCTTCCTAGTTCTGGGCTTAATCCTGCTGGTCCAAGGCTTAGGAAGCCAGAAGCACTAACACATTAAAGCAGAGACTACCATGAATAGTCACTGGATAATTACATTTACATATTTTCAAAACTAGCTCCAGGATCGTTGTGTGCATCCCCCAGGTGCCTTTGTAGTGACACAATGAGTGATGATGCCTTTCCCTACCGGGAAAGCAGGACCTGCCTAGCAGTGGCTGCTTGTCCCACTGTAGCTGCAGGGATGTTAGGCATCAGGAATACTTCACATGCAGCCTGGGACAGGACTCTTCCAAAGGAAGAATCTATTGTGGTGAGTGAAGAGAAATGGAAGAACATCAAGAAGTGGTCATTTCAAAAAAGGAGGAGGAAGAAAGTATTTTGAAGTAAAGTGGTGGAAATATACAGACTACTGAGGTTCCCAGGATTAAGTTTTGCAGAATATTTGTTGTCTTCTTGACCCTTTGGCAGTCAAGTAAACCAAAGAAAGATCACTGAATTATGGTTGTGGTAACTGCACTACTCTGAAGCATCATTTTAAAAGAGGATTAACAAGGTGAAAAAAAACCCCCAACATTCTACAAAATTTGCATTTTCCTAATTAAATTACCCTGCACTTGCAATAGAATTATATGCTATACATATTCTGAACTGAGTCCCATTACAAATAAGAGAATAGGTGGGAACCATTCTCTTGGATAGCACTCAATTGTATGCTAATCTAATATTGGTTATATTATCCTAATCCCCAAACCTTCTGCCCTTATTTTCATCAAAATACAGCTAGACCTACAGACTGGGGACCAATAGTTGTCATCATTTCTTTCTCTGCTGATCACAAGTAATTTTCTTGCCAGTTTCTGTAATACTGTTCTAAATCAGGACATGACAGAAAATCAAACTTTTTTCTTTCAGATACTTCTGAGGATTGTAAAACTATTTCATCTTGCATTAAAGAGAAACCAAACCCTTCCAGAAACAGCATGAAAAATGTAATCTGAGCAGAAGAGGTACAATGCAAAAAAACCTAGAATTTAGGGCATCTATCTGGATATGAGAATCCTTATGGAAAGTCTCATACTTAATTCTCCTGTGGAAATTATAGATATAAAAATCATATGTTTATAATATTATATATTATATATTTTTATATATATATATATATCAAAAAATATAATCTTTTTAAATTTAAAGCTTTTTTCAATGACACACATTTCTCTGATGATAAACATGTTGCCAAATTATTCCAGTGCACCCCTGGTTAGGACTTCTTTATATCAAGTGATTGTCCTGAACTTGTTAGACATTATTACACCTAACATGGTGAATTGACCCTGGCTGGCTGCCAGCTGCCCGTTAAAGGCACTCTGTCACTCCCTTCCTCATCTGGACAGGGGATAGAAAATATAATATGTTGAGACAACCTTCTTCTTGGGCTCAACTTCACTCCTGATTTTCTCTAACCTCTACCCACCCAGTGCATGGGGGAATGGGGAATGAGAGTTATGGTCAGTTCTGCAAATCTTCTCTGCTGCTACTTCCTCCTCAGGAGGAGGACTCCCTACACTCTTCCCCTGCTTCAGCATGGTTTTCCTCTCAGGGCTGCAGTCCTTCAGGGACAGGCTGCTCCAGTGTTGGTTTCCCCATGGAATCCCACATCCCACCAGCAAACCTGCTCCAGTGTGGGCTCCTGTCTGCGTGGGGCCACAGGTCCTGCCAGGAGCCAGCACCAACACAGGCTTGCTACAGGGTCACAGCCTCCTTCAGGCATCCACCTGCTCCACCATGGTCTTCCGTGGGTTGCGGGGGAGGCTCCACACTGATGTCAGAAGCTGCTGCTGCTGCTGCTGCTGCTGCTGCTGCTGCTGCTGCTGCTGCTGCTGCTCCAACCTGGATGCTGCAGGGCTGTTGCTTTTACAGGTGCTCGCTACTCTTATCTGGCTGCTGCTGTGTGTCAGGTTCCCCCAGCCCACCCTTCCTTACCTCTGTTATCCCAGAGGCACTGCCACTGCTGCTGCTGGGCTCGGTGTCAGCCAGTGCAGGCCCACCTTGGCGTTGGCTCCATCAAACATGAGGGAAGTTTCTAGGAGCCTCTCACAGAAGCCACCCTGGAGCCACCTGCTTCCAAAACCTTGCCACATGAACCCAATACAAAAGTAAACTATCACAAACTACTAGCCTCTTAAACTGACAATGTAGACAAATTTTTCTTTTGAAAGGGAGTTTTCAGCATGAAGTGATGTAAAGATAGCTTTGAAATAATTTATCATTCTCAGATGAAAAAAGCCAGATGCAATGCAGTACTCACACTGACATCTTTTTTAAAAATTTAATCAGAAAATCATCTGTGGTGAGTCTGTTATTTAAATGCTGTTCTTTGAGAGATTAAAATCCACATTTTATACAACGAGTTATTTTTCCCTGTTTAAAAGTAAGTTACACCTTTAACTAACTGGCTGTTCAGCAGAAGAACTGAAGTACAACTGGTGCAAGTCCATGTAAAAGTTATTTTCAGCCAATAAGTAGTCACCTATTTCAATAAATATTTCAATAAAACGCTTTTGGATTTAGCAGCATTTTCTCTCATTCTTCATTTTAATGAACATAGTTCATTAAAATGAAAAAAATAATCTAGTTTGGATAGGTCTTTCTTTTGTTGTCATTGTTGCAAGCAGCAACAAACAAATCAAGTAAGAGGGATACAAAATCAGGGTTGCAGTGAAGCAAAAGGTCATGTGCTGATGTTTTGTGTTGCTTCTGGAGAATTATTAGCTGAACAGTGACTGGCTCACTTAACAGTACCTTCATGACTCATTTGCCAGTCACTGCAATTATTCCAGGTGCTGCTGGGGAAGTGGCTCTCAAGTTTATAGAAGTAATCAGCATATAAATGTTGGCAGGATAAAACAACCTCCAACACAGGCTTCAGGTGCAGCACTCAATGCAGATGGAACCACTTCAGTCAGTTCTTAAAAGCAATGGTTCTATTTGGCTGGAAAAAAAAAAAACTTGTTCTGGTGGAACCTTGGTTTTTATCCTACTCTTATCTGAAAAATGGAACAGAATGTAGAACTTAAGAAACTTTTTACTGTTTGAAAATAAAGAACTGATTTTTTTTCTACACTAAGTCCTTTGTGTAAGCAAATGAGAAATCAGAACAAAGGATACTTGGAGTTGAAGTGGGCAGGCTGTATTATTTTTATTCAAAGGAGTGCCTTGCCTCTTCTTTCTAGTTTCTTCTCTTCAGTAAAATAATCAATGATGCTAATGTGGTTCAGGTCAAGGGAATACAGGCAGTGCTCTCTTGTTTAAGTCTTGGAATTTCTGAAATGTTCTCATTCTTTTCCAAAAGGGTTTGAACCCATTTTAAAATATAACGTCATAAATACAATACAGTCAGCCAATCTTATAAATGTCATTTACATAAAAATATAACAGCTTCAGAATAAAGTGTTTCCTGGGACTTAATGATTGAAAAGCAGGATGAAGGGGTTAATTAGTAACGGTGTCAGGAATGTTTGTTTGAAAATTTTCCTCTCATACTGTTAGAAAGAACAGTTTGACCTAAATGAAATTTTACACCTGAGAAGTACTTCTTTCACAGGATTTTAAAGGAAAATGCCTGATATCCAAAACATTGACAGTGTGGAAAAATTATATTGTCATTCTGTATTCTTCTTCCATATTCATTGGAAGTTCCAATAGTTTGTTCCATGCCTCTGTTTTTCTTTATGGTATAGATTAACCAGATGAATCTGAGTTGAATTAATTGAGGTAGATATTACTTCATTTCAGAGTATGGAATGTCTTAGAAGAGATTACAAGCACCTAAAAACAACTTTGAAATTCAATCCTTTTTGCTTTCTTTTTTTCCCTCCCAAAATCAATTATTTTTGTCTCCAAAAATAAGTTATACAAATTACACTCATTCAATGATGTAACTCCAGTGAATAACATAGTGCCACTATCCCTTAAACAAGATTTGAAGGTAGCTATAAATCAAAGAGTCATTCATTTCTTTTGCTGAACTGAGATTAATTCACAAATGCTCTTTTCAAGCAGTAAATCTTAGGCTTGGTTTTGAAATTAACTTTCATTTTCATTTTAAAAAGCATCTGAAAGGGTATATCTTTAAGTGTATTTACATGTCCCTGGCTCATCCAAGAGATTAAGGTGAGAGGATGCATCTGGTGAGTTCCCATCCCTGCACTGAATAGGCACTAGGAACCACATGTGACACAGTAGCATTGCCCCACTACTGTTAGAAACCACAAGGCACGGTCTGTTAACACAAAGCATCAGAAGAAAAACTTCATAGAGGAAAGCACTTATTGAAAAATGAAAAATTTAACTGGACAGAATAGGATGAGTAAAAGAGCAGAGTTCTAAAATCTGTGTGGCATAGATGACCTGGTCCAGTAGGCCGGAGGTCTACTCCTCTCTGCTTGCACAAGGACTAAAAAAATTTTTTTTCTGTCTTTCTAAAGCTTTATATTACTGATTTATTATCTTTGTGATGCTAGCTTCTTCACCAATCATAAAATAATATCATCTGCAGTCCTGGCATGTGGAGATTCTGTTAAGGGAGCACACAAAGCTTCTGCACAGTCTTGAGGTTTACACTGCCCTGCATGAGATATGGTTTTGCAAACGTGGCCATATCTGATGGGACATTCTCGAATTCAGTACCTTGAGTGTTGCTAAGGTTCACTCATTTTAGAGGGAAAAACAAGGTATCCACAGACTAGATCAGCAACTTGGTGACTGTCCATGCAACAGCATTCGGGAGGATTGTAACTACTGATATTTTTCAGACAAAGAAAAGTGATGTTGGAGGAATGACTTTTGCATTTGGCTTAAATACTTTAAAGGAGGTGGCTATTCCAATTAAATTTTTTAGAAATAGTCTGAGTTGCAAATCTATTACCAAAACCTTGTCACTGCAGGGCACGACTGTCGACGCTATGACTGGCTGCTCTATGGAGTGCAGCTGTAGTAAGGTTGAACACTGTAAAAGAGATTTCTTGGCCGTAACCTGGACTAACCTTGCTTCAACAGACCTTAATTTCCTATGCTGTTCTGTATTCTCTATCAGCCACTTCAGAAAAATCTTCATTTTTCTTAAAAATTTAATGTTTTTACATTTTCAATTCTGAAGATGAGCACTCTGAAAGTTTTTCATGTGTCAGCTTGCACAACGGTTATGAGAGACAGGATAGCCTGTCTACATGGATGCAATCATCTAAATACATATATTACAGCAGTGAGAACCCTGTTACAAGGCAGCTACATCCTCACAGTTTTACTTCTGTGCGGAGTTAAACAACAGGTACGGATTTTGCAGTTAAGGTGAAATATGTAAGTGGGAAAAAATGTGAACCACAATGTAAGTTCATTTTAAACTTAATAAAGGCGGACTTTGAGACAATGCATTCATGTGACTTTTCAGTTCCTACAAATTTTATTGATTCTGAAAATTAATGGATTTACCCTACTGCTAGAAGCCTCTACATTTTTAAGCATTAAGAATTTGTCAACAATGACAAAAACTGCTAATTATTAATTTTTTTTCATTCATTACACGTTCTAGTAGGAGAAAAACATTCAGCTGGAGAAGGATTAAGAACCTAGGGTGTCATTCAAAATACTTGGAAAAGTTGTGGAAGTAGAATATGAAGCTAGTATTGACAAGGAGACACTGTAAGACTGCTTATTAGCATATGATGAAAACTGCCTTATATGCTCAAAGTTCACATCATTAATTAATAAACAGTTTAAGTGCCAAAACAGATAAAGCCAAGTCAGCTTCAGATTTTCCACACTCTGAAGGCTGATCAGATTACTGTAGGTTGAATTAAACCTGTCAAAACAATGACCTTTTTTAATGAGATGACATTACCTTTGTCATCTTGATTTGCTCACAAAGAAGCTAAATTTAGTAATTTGAATCAAAATTTGGATCTCCTGCATTTCAGGTATGCAATACTACTGGTGTCCTTGAATCCACTTGTTATTTCACAGAGATCTTCAGGGGCACTAAAGGTATGGAGCTAACACAAGCTATTTGTAAGTTTTCTGATGTACTTATCTAATATGAAACCTCATAAGTGTTCTAGGAAGAAACCAGCCCATTGTTTTTTCTCTGTGTGTGTATCTTTCAGTGGCATTGTCTCTTCCAGTTTTAGCATCTAAAGTACACAGTTGCTTCCATGACCTCCCCGAGGGTAAGAAGGAAAATATACTCATTAGGATGGTCTTCTATGAAATATCCTTAGGAAACTTTCAAAAGTTTCCTTTGCATTTACCTGATTTGTAAAGAAATCATTGAAGTATACTAGATTGCCATATGGCTTCCCAATTAATATAATGATTTACTGCTAATATGGCATTTTAGATGCATAAGTAAATGGTTTTGTTACACTTAAAGTGCAACTTTTCTAGTTATGTAGTAATGAACCTCTCAGATTACTAAGTGAAAACTGCACCAGCTATAAATTCTGCTCAAATATTTTATTTAAAGAAACCTGTGATAATTCTAAACATTTTATAATAAAGAAATACTCTCTACAATTCTATAACTGAAACTATTTCCTTCACACTGAGGGACTTTAGAGCAAAACTCTTGTATTTTTTTTTTGTGTACAGCAGCCACAATTAGTAGCTGTAGTTACTAATAACCATCACCATGAACAGCTTTCACTTCTGCATTGAAAAAAATACCTTGTGTGTTATGTACCTACTTTGGGAGCTGCTGCTACAGAGATTTTATAGGAGTATAATAGTCACTATTGATAGTTTTACTCCTGATAGGACATTTTACTTCTGTCTAAATACTCTAGGTAGGACTAATTAATTTTTCATCTTGGTACGATATTTGTACTTGAAAAAATTAATAGGATAAGGAATGTCATAAATTGGGACTATTTTCCACATCAAAACACTACCTGTCATTTCATTTTAAAATTTATGGGGAAAAAGCTAGAAAGGGAGGCACTTAGTTTTAAAATAGTATAGAGCATAGCCTCTCTATGACATTCATCTGTGAAACAATTCTTCAGAAGAGAATGGGATTATAAGCCATTTTCAGAATAACACACAGGAAGTGCTGCACAGATATTTTAATTTTTAGAAGTTTAATCATCATCTTTAAAATCTAGAATTCCAATACAATTTTTAATTTTTATGCGGAATCAACAAATGTGGTTAGTACAGAAAGGAATCCTCTCCTTAACTTAATGGTCTGATGCATTGTGAGGTCTGAGAGGGATAAGAAATGGCACTTTCATTTACATTGCATTCCGACAGAAAATTTGTGCACTATGTGGACAGCACACTAGAATATATTTAATGTATAAACATTTACGCAAAATAGCTACTCTTGATCTTCTGGAAAAAAAAGAAACTGTGTAGAATAACAAAGCTGCTTCCAAGTGGTAGAAGTATTTCTGGGGAATGGGGAAAATGTTGGTTAATTGAGAAGATTAGGTATTTATTCCTGCTCACATGAAGTGGGGGTAGATCAGTTTAGATAGATGAGAGTATGAGAGCTGGCTCAAAGCTCCTTCTGTGGCACAAAACCAGTATCCCAAAGTATACCAGTGAAAAAAAGTTTTGCTTTTTTCAAAGATCTTATACACTAGCATCTAATTCTGAAATATAATTAAAGTTGGAGAGCTGTTTTTTTACAAATACTTGACATTTACTAGTGTATAGCTTCTCTCATCAGGACTGCTTTCCTCAAAATGTTTGCAAGCTGAACAGGAGCAGAAACATTAAAATGCACCAACATCTAAATGGTGGGAGCCAAATAGCTTAGGGAGCAACAACATGAATGTTAAGAAACTTTAGGACATTTGTACAGAGTATGAACAACTTTTTAAATATCCATCAAAAATACAAAAATATTTGTGCAAAGTGTAATGCAGAAGATACATAAGCAAGAACAATTACATTTCATTAAAATTTTCAAAAGAATATGTTATCTCTGCAAAAATTGTGATCTGTTTGTCCCTGCCAGGGCTTTCAGCAGGAGAACAGGAGAGGTGGATCCTTACCAAGAAGACAATTCTATTCAGTCTCACAAACGTCCTTTCCTTTCCTTTCCTTTC
>VXBT01005880.1:55534-83205 GCA_013400235.1 Oriolus oriolus | reverse complement strand
AATAATAATAATAATAATAATAATAATAATACACTAATCAGATTTTCAACCATTGGATGTTCACCCACAAATCCCTTTCTCCCATTTAACTCACTTTGACTTTCTCCGTACAATACAGAGTAGATCCATTTTATCCTTTCGTACAAAGTGGGAGAAAACCTGCAGCTTCTGACTTTCAGCATCAAAGAACAGCCAAATCCCCTTCTCAAGGCACAGACCAGGTTTGTTTGATGGAGTCTATCCTATGTAACTGAGAATATTCAGTCCTGAAGATAAATGGGCCTTACAATATTTTTGTGCTTTTCAGCATGCAGACCTCAGCACAGATTCCCTCCCTCTTTCCCAAGCATTTTCTACCTGGGAAAAGGAACAAAGGACAGCTGGGGAGAGCTGTACACCACGGTCAGCTTGGCCTGCACTTGACCGAAGGGCAGGTCACTGCTGCTTTGCAACAGGAAGAAAATCAGGTCAGTGCAGGAATTCTTAGGAAAATGTGATGCAGAAACCCTGCGCCGAGGACACCATCTGCTGTTCTTCCTCAGGTCACAGCTCACCAGCTGCACTTTCTATTGTAAAACAAATAGTTTTCTCTGTAATTAAAACACTACATAATTACAGAGCTGCTCTTGTGAAGATCTCGCCACCGACAACGGGGTATTTCACTTAGTCTCGTTGAAAGGGCAACCTCTAAGGCTTAATATTGAACTTTGAAGGCATTAAACTTATCAGCCCTGTCACAGAGGGTGTTAGGGGGGGTCTCAAGGTGCTCAAGCCCTACCTGGGGTGGCACTGCCAGCCCACAACGCAGCAAGGACCAGCCACGGGTGCTCACCCTGCAGCACACCATTCCTCAGAGAAATAAACAGAAGAAATAACTTGACCCCATTTAGATTTACCTACTAGATTTGGCATTTAGACCCCATTTCAGTTTACTTGCCCCAGTCCTCTGTGCCTGTGTTTAGGTGAGCACGTATTGAAGTAGTCTTTGCTTTATTGGCTTTTGCAAATTCAAAAGGACAAACCTTGGAACAAATAATGGAGCTGGTTAGTGAACTCAACTGCTTCAAGGAGCTTAAGGAATAAAATATTGAGACATTTTGTGTCAGAAACTCAAAGCTTATTATTTCCAATATAAATACTCTTTTAAGAGGGTGATGGGAGACCTGTTGAAATAGTCAGAGTCAGATTATGGAGTTAATAAATAATAAGAGATATTGCAACACAGATTTTGTAAACAGCACTAACATAAATTCTTTCTCTGATTACTAACTACTTTTTAAAGAAACGAAAATGCACCAGCTCTCATGTATTTGCAAGGTAGTCTGTTATCAAATAAAGCTATGAAGTGGAAAATAACTTAATCAGCCAAAGAAGGTGTGGGATGATTCAGGTGTTGGGCAGGGGAGAGGAGACAAGGGGGTTTGCTGAAAGGCGAATAAATGAGCCAGAGCTTATCAAATAGAAACCCAGCGTGTGTGAAAGATGTGGTGGACTTAATTTAAAAAAAAAAAACAAAACACAGGAATAATCAATATGAAGGAAAAGGTCTTTTCATTCCTTTAGATGCAAATATGCTCCAAGCATATGGAGCAGCTCCAAGCACATGAGACCAGTGCCAGCCTGCCCACCTCATCCTTCCCATCCTGGATTTCCTATCTGGCAGCGGTCCACTGGGCTGGATTGGGTTGGTTTGCTTTTTTTGGTGGTTTTCATATCAGTCTCATTGACTGTGATAATGAGAGGGAAAACTGCTACTCAGGTGTTGCATTAATATCCTCATTAAATAATAAAATTTGTGCTTGTGAAATTTTAATATTTTTTCACATGGTTCGTTTGGCATCCCTTTGATCTGGCAGCAGTTACATCACCTGGATATATATTCAACACCAGAGAAAAGTCCTCAAAAAGGCAGAAAAGTGGAAAAAGATTCAGGCTACCCTGTCCAAACCAGGCAGAGGTGTCAGTGGGGTGAAGAGGATGTTCCACCACAGGAGTGAGGCCATTGTCACCTTGAGCTGTGGAATTCAGCAGAGAGAAGAGCAGCTCATTTACACAGAGCACCCACCTAAACCCAGTCCAGCTAAGTGGCTCAGGGGGACAATTCCTGAGATGTTTGGCTACTAAAGCCAGACTTTCTGCATGGTGGTGAGGGAATGAGCGCAGGGAACCAGACTGTCTGCCTGCAGAACCGGGGTGGGTGGTGCAGCACCACACCAGTGGGCACACAAGTGCTGTGAGAGGGTTCTGGCATCCCAAACTGTCTCACACGGCCAGAACTGTGGGGTTTTTAGCAGGTTCCATCCCACAGGAGCATCAGTGAGCTCAAGCTATAATCAGATATTCAGATGGTGATAGAGGTGATTGCCTCTGGGTTCATGAGGGCTCCATGATTGGCACAGGTGGAGAGGTGGAACCGTGAAGGATGTGTCCTTGGGAAGATAAAGGCAGGGACAACATGCTCGAAGCAAGGAAATAAGTGAGTATGTGGTGAGCAGGGACATTATCACCTCAAATATGAACAGGGCAAATTATAAACTCTGTCTGGGAACATCTCTGCATGACATTTCCCTCTGCTGCTCTTGGCATGACAGAGCTGACTACACTGATATTTTGAGTTAGAGCTTAAGCCGATGAAGCCCTCACGCTCCCCTCAACCCATTCTAATCTGTAATTTCACATTGAAGAAAATCAGGGTAATCTGAAATATTTTCTGCTGGGTCAGGTTTATATATATTTTGATTTATGGACTGTGGTTTACAAAGATATTAACCAGCTGTAGTTAGAATTTGAAAACTAATGTCCTCCCACTCACTGTTGATCCAATCATCTTTGGTGTGACTGTCTTGATCTGTTTTCACTTGAAGCCCTTCTCCTGTAAAGATACCCAGGAAACACTTAAGACATATCTCTGTGTAATAAATAAAGCAGCAACATTAATAGTTAATAGTTAAGCACTTAATAACCATCTATAAAGACATGGCAATAAAGTAAATTAATACTCCAGGGTCCTGATTTGTGTCTCACTTACACTGGTGTTCCAGCACTAAAACTATTGGTTTCTGTTGGGTCATTTACAGACAAGCAGTGGAGGTTAGCCTGACCTTGTGTTGCTCCAATAAATACATTACAGCAACAACAGATCTGGAGTCAGAAGGAGTTTGCAACAGTAGCATGGTGTAAATAATACATGGATATTAGAAAAGCAATTACGTCCTAATATCAGGGCCCATATCATGAGCACAAACCGCTCTGCAACACAAGCTGGCTCCGTGGGGATGAATGCCCTTCCTAAATTACAGCCTTACAGACCAGCTGGATGTTCACTCTTTCTGGAGCTATGCAAATCAGCAGGCAGCTCCAAGCTTAGGGTCAGCCTGATTTTAATTTATTTCGTTTAAGCAGGTCTGTTTAAGGACATGAGTTCATCTTTCAGGGAGAACAAAGCCCAACTTTGGCCCTGGAAAGTTGTGGGATGATGTCTCTGTTTAGCTCTGGTGCCAAGGAGGGAGAACAAAGGCAGGATGGTGATCAGGAAAACTGCAATCAGGCTGGTGCCTTTTGTAGGGATCAGAACCAGTACCTGGCCTAAACTGATAAATCTGAGGTGTATTTCTGCTAAACAGAGCCTTGGCAAGGAGCTCACATGTTGGCTCTACACTGGACATGCCTGAAGTTAGGAGAGGCTCATTTCACACTAAGAATTGCTGCTTTGAATTTGCTGCAGGAGGCACAGGCTCAGCTTCTCCCTGTCTCTGCTTTTCCATCTGTAAATGGAGAATGTGAACAACACACAGCTGGGTTCATTAGTGCTCCTCAGGCTGTTGGAAATCAATGGACAAAGGGACAAGTTCTCACCCCTGCATTTGCCATGGTCTTCTCATGCTGGGGTCGTGCCTCAAATGTTCAACAAGCAAGACCTTGACATCAGCATTAGAAAAAGCCAGGCTGAGCTCTCTGCTTGGCAGAAAGTTCATTTTTCACTCAAAAATGATGAAACGTGACGCTCTGAGATGAGCCACATTTGGTTTTCTTGTGCAAAGCCTATGATTAGGCCTAAAAAGAGGCAGTCAAGGCTAACAACTCAACCAGACCCATCCAAGTCTGTGTGATTTGTGGATGGATTACAAAGAGCTGTCCTTCAAAGCAAGCTCCTTTGAATAGCCATGATCATGCAATAAAATTATGTAACAGAAAACAATAGTTTTTAATAAAAATAATCTTGCTTAGGATAAGGAGGCAGAGTCAAACTATTTTAATGTCGTGTTTGGTTGCTCAGTGAATGCATCTTATTTGCTTTTTCCTGCTGGTTGTGGGTATAGAATTAAAAATCAAAAGGCTAATAGATGAAAAAGTTGTTGAGATAAAGGTTAATTAATCTCCAGAAATCAAATCTTTTGCTCTTGCAGCTACCAAGGTTTCTAACCATAAAAACACATTTCTCAAGCAACAGCTTAGCAATACTTAGCAAAACTTTGCACTAGGGGTGGCCAAAAATACTCAGCACAGGAGATAGAAATGATCTGTGCAGTAAAGACACACAGCTGGTGAGTGCTCAGTGCATTAAAGACCCTGCTGAGGACAGTCAGCATCTGGCAAGCCGGTTGAAAATTCACCCAAAACATTTAATGATAAGAGCTTATAAAAATGCAAATACATGCCACTTTCTTCAGAGAATCATTTGTATGTGTCTTATCAGCCTCTTCTCTGTGACAAAGTTTAGCATCAGCCTGGTAAAATGTCTGCAAATCTATTTGGGTTTAATATTTGGAGTAAATAGTGCTTATTGATGGGATTTCTTACGGAACACGTTGTGTGAGTGCCCTGTGAGCGTCTGCCAGTCCTGCCTTTCCACCTTCCAATTCCTGGGCTAAATTTCAGCCAGGGCAGAGGGCAAGTCTTAAACTGCCAGAGGGCAGGGTTAGGTGGGATACTGGGGAGAAATTCTTCCCTGTGAGGGTGGGCAGGCCCTGGCACAGGGTGCCCAAAGCAGCTGTGGCTGCCCCTGGATCCCTGGCAGTGCCCAAGGCCAGGCTGGATGGGGCTTGGAGCAGCCTGGGACAGTGGAAGGTGTCCCTCCCCATGGCAGGGGGTGGGACTGGATGAGCTTTATGCCCCTTCCAACCCAACCCATTCCATGATTGTGTGATATTTACCACCAAATATAGCACTGGCCCCTGTACTGCTGCCACAGCCGATCCTGAAGCAGTGGGAGGGCATCAGGGCCTCTCTGTTCCCGTAAGAATGGAAAATCCAGGGATACACCTCCGTTTCCAACACCTGCCTTGCTCCATACAAGTCACTGAATAAGGCTGCAAGGCAAGAAAGACCAAAGAGCCATGAAACCATCAGTGCTAAGGAGAAAAAGAAATACATGAAAAAATGCATCTTCTGCAGAAGGTCAGACCAAGCCTGGTTCTGGGGCTGGTCTGAGAGCAGTGCAGAGTGATGTGCAGAGCCTCTGTCCAATCCTCCTGTCTCCCTCTGCTTCTGGGAAGAAAATGGAAGCGTAAAGATTCCCTCAAGCCATACATAGCAGCCTTGAGATTGCTGCAGAACAAAGCTTTTCTGGATTAATACACTCTGGCAGAACTACATCTATATTACCTTCTAGAGAATGCAAACAAAATTCCCAGAAAACAACAGACTCATCCCACCAGAACAGGAGAAAGGAGCTGCTGAACATAGCAACCTCCACTAAGATATTTAGATGTTTAGATTAGGTACCATGAAAAAATCTTTCATGGCAAGGGTTGTAAAGCACCGGAACAGAGCATCCAGGGAAGTGGTGGAGTTGCCATGCCCGGAAATGTTCTAAAAAGGAGTGCACAGGACGCTTGAGGGTGTGGTTAGTAGTGAACACGGTGGTGGTGCTGGGCTGATGGCAGGAATTGATGATTTTGAAGGCCTTTTCCAACAGTAATGGTTCTATGATCCCACCTTCCCTTCCACACACCCAAATCCCAGCAGGAGAGAGGGGCATGTGCATGTCGAGCCACCGGGCCTCACTAGCTCTGCACAAGCAACTGATTGTCCATAAAGGACAAAGAGAAATGTCTGGAGGTGGTTAATTCTCATTCTCACCACCATCCAAAGAACCTATTCAATCAGTTTCCACATAAGGAGAAACTGAAATGCACCACTATTACAAATCCTTCCCCAGTGGTGCCACATGAATGAATGTCTGTGAATGATTTATTAAAGATGTGATTGGGGAGACAGATCTCAAACAACAAAAAAACCCAAAACCCATTCTGAGTACACAGTACTTCATGAAACACCTATATGGGAAGTCAAAAATTTCATTAATCTTTTCAGGTGGAAGGGACACCCGTTCCATATTTATCATCCTGTACCACACGCTCATGGAAACCTCCAAAGGGCAGGGCATCAGGGACTCAGTATTTCATTTTATCACCCGATGGTGCCTGTGTTGAGCAGCAAGGATGGCAAATTATTCGCAAAATTATCAGGCTCCCTCTGTGCCTCAGCACTTCTCAAGGGAAATAACAAGCTTAGGAACATGGATGTCACCAAATTAACCTCCACCACCTGAGAGGCATTTGCCTGCCTGGCCTGAGTGCAGCCCACAGCTTTGCCAAGTGCCACTGAGCAAACAAAAACGCTCTCGTGAGGCTCCAGACATCAGCTCAGACACCTCAGTGGCATTTCACTCACCTCGTCTGGGGGAAGGATGAGCTTCACTCTGCAAAACCTGACTCTCAGCCCAGTAAGGCAGGAAGACTGCTAAAACTGAGAGTGTGGCAGTCCTGGCTGTTTGTACAGCTGACTAAATCTATTCCTTGCAAAAATAAACAAAAGACGCCCTGTGAAGGGAAAGCAGTGGATTTTAGCCTTTATTATTTCTAAAGATGCAACAAAACCCAGTGAAAGCTGATTTTTGTTGATGAGTTTTGTCATGCCCTCTCAGGCCCGGCAGCACACATTGTATCTGGGAGGCCCTTAATTTAGCAGCATGTCTGGGGCTCTCAAAAGGCAGAACCCAATCCCAGGAATTCTGTGGAATTCCAAGATCCCCTTGTCCTTCCCCTGCAGGACCAGCTACCCCAACAGCAAGGACCTCCATACTAGCCAGAGATTCTGTTATTGTCTCTGAGGCCTACAGAGGTCTGTATCACCTTCAACAAAATGCTCATGATCTCAGCTCTGGGCTAAAACTCGAACTTGCTGAATCAAAAGTTTTAAGGTTTAGAAAAAAAGTGAGTGGGATCTGAAATCCTCCCCACAGGCAGCTTTAGCATTGACATCCTTGTAACCAGCATCTTCTCCACCTAAAAGGTGCCTGTGGCAGCACTTATACACACTTAATGTAATTTACCTCTTCCGTGATGGACAATAGTTTCTTTATGGATTTCAATGTTTATTCCTCCAGCCAGATCCACTGGGATGACCAAAAGATGACTGAAGACGTAGAGAGAGAAAACAACTAAGTGATAAAATTACCTGACTGCTAGCACTTCACCACCCAGGAGCANAAAAAAAAAAAAAAAGGAAAGCAGAGGAAAAATAGAGATTCATAAAACTTTCATTCCAAGAGGCACTCCCTGCAATGCCTGCACTGGGAGAAGGGAGGTCAGTACCTGCCCCAGCTCCATCTGGCAGGGCCCACAACCCAAAGACATTTTGCTGGGTGACCTTGGGAGCTCACAAAAGCAGAAGGAGCCACTTCATCATGAGCACAGAGCTGAAATCTGAGACTCAGTACCACACAGCACTGCCGAGGCCAAAAATACAAGCTGTCAGTACCGGTCTGAGGGAATACCAGCAGAAGGGCCATTTATTATTTCCCCTATTTCTTCTGCTGTTTCCTTAAGTGCCCACTTCTGGGCACTGTCAGACTGTGGTGAAACATCTCTGTAATTCACTATGGCTTTTTATGGAGACTTTCTTGGAGCCAAGGCTGCAAATGCCACTGAGGAAAATGACGGATGCTGCAGGCTTTAGGAAATTAACCATTCTCTGATTGCTTGCTTAGCCGAGCAATTTGCAGTGTGATAGACAGAAATTATATCATCCAGTGTCAATTTGTCTATTCATTTATCCCTCTCCACATGCTTCCTCTCCTTGATTGAATAATCACTAACAATAATCACAAGCATCTGGGGGAAGGAAGTACATCCATCAGTTTTAATGTCAGCAAGAATGAGGGCTGATTCCTCCAGCATTCACCACAGCTCTGCATCTTGAAAGTCATTTACATTTTCCTTATACCAGCACTAATATCCAGATTGTATTATTTCTGTTAGCTACTCCTATTTCAGTTTATAATCTAGGAACAATAGAATGGCAATTGGGAAAACACCCAGTTTCAAAAAAGAGATGGTTGTTTCATCTGCTATCATGTATTACCACAAATATTTTTACATCTATATTTTAATTCTCTCAGAGTATTGATGGAAGTGTAAGCTTCAAAGGCTGAGGCTGAATAAGACAGACCACCTCCAAAGAAGATGATTTTATATGAAGGATGAAGACAGTGAAGGACAGAGCTGTTAGGAAGGTGTAAGTAGGCAAATCCCAGGGATTGCAGAGGCTTTTCAAAGGCTGTCTGTGCACAGATTGCTACTTTCAGTAAAAAATTACCTTACTGTGCCTAGATATTTTATGGACAACAATCCAGAATGTATACTGGATATTCAGTGATCAAAATACCAAATTCTCAATTTGTATGGTTGCATAACCTTGAATATATTTTTATATATCTATAAATGATGCTATATCATCATATAATTCCACAGTGGCATTTTCTAGTTTTGAGAACCAATTTCTACCAGCTGAGCTTCCAACTCCCCCTGTTCAGAGATACAGAAGAGCAGAAAATACAAAATCAGTTTGAAGGCACAATAAGTGGCCCAAAGACTGCCTTTCCCAGAAAACTGTTAAAGTGGTTTGTTTATTCAATAGAATTAAATCATCTTTCAAACACAGTGACACAGACAAAAAAAAAATACCCTGATTACTCTTCTAGTTATGGCTTACAGCAATTGATAGGTTTTCTATCACAACCATAGTACAGCTACAGAAACAATAATAAGCCAAAATTACAGGGTGTAAAGTTGACAAAAGAAAGGTCAGTCAAAGGACGCAAGAGATTAACATCGTCATAAAACCAACATGACTCTGCATGGATTTCTCCACCCCCACTGTCACCACCTTGCAGAAACAACAAACATGAAACAGCTTTATTTTTGTCGTAGCCCAAGCTCCCCTACAACAAAGACACAAAGTTTTACTCCAGTATTCCCAAACGAAGCATTTGTTTCCTGCCAGGTGAAAACCAGGGGTATATTCAACAGGCAGCAGTTGTTAGATACAATTTACATGGGCTCAGTGCAGAGGTTTGATCAGGGACCTCATGGCTGACAGCAAGGAGGGCCCAGAAATGAAGCAAAAATCCCCAGATTTTTGTCCTGTCCCAGACAGAGGAGGCAGTTTTCATCCTTTCCTCATCTCTAAGGGGACAGGCTCTCGCACACATTAGTGTGTATAACTTGGCCAACACAAGGTTAACAGATAAGGATTAATTCTGCCTGTTCCGCACTGTAAGAAGGCATTAACCAGAGTATTCACAAGCCATATGGAGCACTGGAGGTACTTCAGTGTCTTGGTCCATCAGATAGTTTCAGGTACAACAAACATCTCGAGAACCAGCCAAGCCAGTATCTGATTTTTCTGGCTTAATTTGTCACTGTTTTACATGCTAACACATTTTAAAGTGATTAGTACAGTTGAAAATGTACATCAGCTCACCCAAAGATCAAACACTGAGAACATCTATGGCTTCTAAATAGAAAGTCAGACACGTTGGTAACATATTTACATCTTTCAATCCTTGAAGCACTGAGGCAGATTTGTCTTTCTTTAAGCTTCCCACTATGGCCCAGTCCCTCATTTCTGATGCTTCTTGGATGCTCAGAGCATTGGGGAGCACTGGAGGTGCTGACAGCCTAGGACACAGGCTCTCTCGACCTAACACCTCTTGTACATTTGGATTTCCCTTAAGTTTATTTTAAAAAGCACTTAAGTACGATTTTGAATAGAATTCTTTTTTTTTTTTTTTAATACCATGCAGACAACACAAGGATGCCCAGCAGGCTCACCCACATTAGACAAGATGATAACAAGACACAAAATGGTTAAAAGCCTGGGAGGGTTTTTTGGGAGACGCAGGTTATTGGCTTGACTTACAAGCACTGACGTAAGGCCTGAATTCTCTTTCCACTGAACCCAAATGTGAATGTTGTGGTGGTTTCAAAGGTAGTGGGCTGCATCCTGCCTTGAACACATTCATAACACTGACAAATTCCATGCTGGTATTTTAAAGCAAGCAGAAAAAACCTTCTTTTCCTGAGGCCTGTGTTTCACATACACACTGTCAGGTACAGCGTGCTCATGTATGATTTACACTGCCACGATGAAATGCTTTGCACAGATGATTTTGAAAGGATGGTTTGATGAAATCTGGAAGGGAGAGTGACAGTCACAACACTTCTGCTTCTAGAGAAGCTTGTTCTTTACTCACACCATTAAAAACATGGTATTGCTACTGCACTGTATCTAAAGCATATCAGTGTATCTGAAATCAAGTGAGGGGAAACCAAGAGGCTGCCCTTCTTGCCCATGATTAGGGCCTGTTTCTGGAGCACACCAAAATTTCCACACACTTCACTGGGTTTTGGAAAGCCCCTAAGCATAAACACTGACTTCTTAATTCCTGAAACCTCAGCTCACTCCAGAATTTCCCAGGGAACTTGGCCGTTTAGGAATTGCTCAACTTTGCTGTTTCCTTCCTCCTATACTTGTAAAAGCTCCAAAGCTCTCTGCACACTCAAATGCAAGTGAGATCGGGGGAAAGGCCCATTTCAGAGCCCTCCATGTTCACTACCCAAGCGGCCAAGTGGCCAAGCCACCTGGCCTCCGAAGATCAGAAAGGACAGATTCCCCACCGCTCCACATCTCAATGTTTTCCCCGCCTCAGTTTCCCTCGCACACGAAGCAGAGATTGCTCCTCGCTGCCAGGGAGGGCCGAGCACAGGCAGCCCACCCACACAGCTGCATCACCACCAGCGCTTCTGCCTCCAAGGTCTGAGCAACACTTCCACTGATTCACCAAACACCCACAGAGGGGACTATTCTTGGAGCTGATTTCCTTCCGTCTACTGCATCTGGCCATCCCGAGTCACCTTTAATTCATCATCAGCCGAGCCTGCAAGGGGGCAGATTTTTTGAGGACTAGAGGAGCTACCCTTGATTGCTGCAAGCTGTGAAACTTCATCTGTTTTCTCTGCCATGTTATTCCACAGCACTAAAGGCTCTGGAGCAGCGTTGTGCTTGCAGTCTCCTATACTCCCTTCGCATTGTTTCTCCAGGAGACCGCAGACCTACTCAGCATGGCGCCTCTCCTCCCCGAGATAGCAGCAGGAGGAGCTGTCACGGCATGGTTCTCCCTTTTGCAATTCATGAGCTGGCTTTGACAACTCTGTTGCAATCACAGGAAATATGCTAAAATATTATAATGGCCCTATCGCCATTGAAGCCATTCTGTCCAACAGCAAAGTTGGATTTCATAAATCAAAAGCAATCAGCTAAACTATTCCAGCTAAATACTTCCTTCCCTTTGATGAAAGCACTGGCAGATTCATAAGACCTGACAATAAAGTCAAAGCAATCCTAGTTATGTTTTTCCAACTGAACTTGCATTGCCAGTGTATGCAGATATCAGGGACTTCTTAAGGGATTCTCCTAAATATTACAAGGAATTGGGGATTAAACCATAACATTTTCTCTCTCCCTGTCTCAGGCTTCATATCCTCAGCAGCAGAGCTGGGATTACAGCTCAAGCTCAGGATGTGGCACCAGACAGCTGACAGCCTTTCTTCATGGACAGATCAGAATTTCGTGGGGGTAATTTTCTGGGGCCTGAAGCCTTTTCTCTGGGTAAGCACAATGTGCTACACACATCCTTTACTTGCAGCAAACACACCTGACAGTCACTTCTTATCACTCAAGTATCTCATCGCTCAAAGGTTAAGATGAGACATTTGGAGCTTTGACCACATGGGAGAAGGGAAAAGAAAATAGCCCCAAACTCAGAGAACTGATTGATGAAAAGAGTATTTTCTTATGCTCAGCACACAAAAGAATGATGGCAGAAAACAAGGAGAGTCCTTCTTTCTGCAAAAGCCCTTCTGGATATGGCATTTCTGACAAATGCCATAGTTTTGCAATCATTTTTTGAGCAACACCTGAAAAATTAATCAGAAAGCGAACATGTTGCGACATGCGTTTCACCTCGAGGACTATTTCATATATATTTCATTAATTATCTTTCTGGCTTGCAAATCCCTCCTTATATCTAACTGTACACCTATGTACACCTTCACAGAAAGGTCTGGGCCTGTTTCTGCAGTCCCTACACGAATAAAATACCCACCCACTCGAATGGGGGCTCTATTCAGATAAATGTGGCAAGACTGGGCCTTTGGTGCACACGTGCGAGTATCCTGCACACACTTCTCAAAATCGTTAAAAAAATATAGTAGCTATAGATCCATAAGCAATCAAAATCTAAACACAGTAAACCTGCACCTACTACAGTGAATTTACATTGCTCATTTATGTGAAGCAAACAATGGAAAGGAAATGTCTGCGACCCTGTAATTACAGATTAACTGTAAATACAGTTTTGCTTATCCTTTTGTCCATCCAAAAGGATTTCTTGCAACCAAAAAGAGGGATTTGCACTACTTCTATCAACATGTGCATGCTTCTCAAGTGCTTTCCCATCTTTTTTGAAGTGCCTTTTGCAATATATCAGACCCCTTTCAGTTGATTTTGTTCACTTCGATTACCATAGTAAAGAAAAATCTCTCAATAAAGAGGGTAACCTTAGCAGAGCAGCAGCAGCAAAGCAAACCTGAAGTCACTACTAGTCCCAAACTCAGGCAGAATGAGGAGTAAGGGCTCTAAGTACCAGCTTCAGTGTCATTACTGTTATCATAAAGCTTAATGCACAGCGAGACGGCCAACCTGCAGTGTCACATTGCTCTCTAAGTAGCACTTTCATCACAGCACTTCATTGTCAAAGCCCTTTGCACACAAATTTACAGAACACAGCAAAGACAAAGATCTCTTTTGCATATTGAATCAAGGAAACCATTCCACCTACAGGTTCATGAGTGTGCTGCCTATTTCACAGGTAGACAATACGAGGGGGTGCTCAGTAACACGTGGTGTAACTCTAAGACCTAAAGCACAACAGCACAAACAATATATTAAGCTCAAGCACTGGTCCTTCACCCGCCCCTGGCTGGTGTTTCCCAGGTGAGTTCTGACACTTTATCAAGGGTATGGGTTACCTCTAAGGCAATCAGACCTCAGGAGTCTAGTGTAAAGTCAATACACTCTCACATACCATCCAGGTCACTGCTGGCCAGCAGGGACTTTTAAAATGGTGACCATCGTGCCTCACTTCCTTTGTGATCATTTTATCTGTAGTGTGAGCAAGCTGCACAGCTCTCAGCGATCCACAGAGGCTTTTAAAAGAAACTTTGTGCATTCATGCATTACAAAATCAAAATCCAAGTCCATATTTGGATTTAAACCCTCTCCCCGCCACCCCTCAAAAAAAAATATCCCTCATACAGAACTTTAAACTTCAAATCGTTGATCAAAGATCTTGTAATCTACATAAGACAAGACAAGGCAACAGCCCAAGTGCTTCAGACTAAGACAGGGAAACTCTGTTCGTTTAACTATGCCAGCACAGCTGAAACAGCCGATCTCACCTCCTGTGCGTGCAGTCATGCCAGTATGAAAGGGCATATACCAGCAGCCTACTACAGCAAAATAAACTCCAGCCACCTGTGGCATCTTTTCTGCTTCAGGATTTTGCCAGTTGTAACAGGTGAAATATTAGGCTTGGCATACCTGACAGAGCTACACTGATGACATTTAAAGAACATACCACCAGCCCTTTTACTATCCTAACAACATTCTCAGTATACAAAAACACCACATTAAGACATTCAACATCTCAAATGCATAATTTTAAAATAAGCGTCATAATCTAAGCCACAAAATATCTTCTCTGTATTTTAACTTCATTTCCTGACATGAATTTATTACAGATACCTGAAAGTGTTAACTCGACCTGCACAACAGTGAATCAACATTCAGACACTTTTACAAAGTCTTTAATAAAAATAAACGAGGAAATGGGGTTTTTCTATCTTATGCTGAACCAAAAAAATCGGCTTGTAAAATATAACTATGTAATCCCCTTGCTCTTCATCTCAAGAAAACCTTGTGAAGGAGCTTGTTTCTTCAGCAAGGACTCCAATGTGATGCTGAGATGGTGGCTGTAGGAGGAAGTGCACACATTGCCATGTGTTAGCCAGAAGGAAAGCATCACAGACAAGGAGAAAGGAAGCACACTCAGCAGATGAGAACAGAAATGCAAGACACAAGAAGGAAGAAGAAAGAATCTCTTGAACAATACCACAACATGATTCACACAGTTACCTGTTGCTGTGAATGGGAGTTCAATGTTCGGTTCTATCCTGGCTGAAAAAATTCATAAAGTGATTTTGTTTGTTCCTAACGCATCTATCTGCTGTTTTTGATCAACACTTTGTGACATTACAGAACAAAGATCTTAAGTTTATATATCCCCAATAAGCTATATGCTAAAGAGTATTTTCAAAAACCTAAAGGCCAGAGAACAGTGTTCAATAAAATCTTGCAATACCCCAAGGTACTCGATCCAGAAACCTATGTAAAGTCATACAATCTATGCTAAAACTCTCCACCACCGTTTTCCTCAAAAGTTTGGTGCTTTTCTTCATAGTGAAATGATAAATGTATTAATGTGCTCTATTTGTCCCTAAATCTATTGTAAATGTGCTTCTTATCTGACTTGCTTTCCAAAACAGCATGTACCCTGGGGCACAGGAGTTTTGCTTCTCCTACACTGTTATGGACCCAACTCTGCTACCAGGAAAGATACTGGTATCCTACATCTTATGGGATGCAATGCCTTGAGGAAATTTATATCAAACAATTATTGCATAATCTCGGGGTGTAATAAAACCTCCTACACCTTACACAGGCCATCGAGTTCCTGCCGTGCTCTCGCAGTGCCCCTGTCAGCTGCAGGTCCCCGTGTGAACCCGCAGGATCCCCTTGCTGTGCATGTGGAGGAAATTGAATATTTCCGAGGGCATCGCGTGGAAGCCGGGGCGAGGCTTCACGTTGTCGTAGTAGTGGTGAGTTATAAAAATCCCTGAGGGGTTCATGGGGAAGGCCCAGAAGCCGAAGAGGTGCACCTCCTCGCAGAGCTCCAGGGCCGCAGTCACCAGGATCAGCCCGGTGCTGACCCGCTTGGCCCGCACGCCCTGGCCGAGCCAGTAGCGCGAGACGTTGATGAGATACTGGGGGTGGAAGTAATAAACAGCCTGCTGGGACTCAAAGTCGTCCAGGACGTATTTGACCCGGATGGACACGTCCGTGTTGCGCGTGTTGTAGAAGGCCGGCAGCAGCACGGACGCGTTCTCGTACACCTGGAGCACGTCGTAGAAGGGCTTCCTCCACTTCTCCAGCTTGTGGAATCTGAAGGGGAGAGGGTGTGAGTGATGGTCAGCCCAGACCCAGCAAGAAACCCCCAAGGGGTTTTGCTGAAATGTTTCTGACACAGAGATAATTGAGATGGTGCTTAGGTTATCAAGGGGAATGTACTTAGATTTGCAGCTACAGCATCAGTATGAAATGTAGGGTAAAAATTCAGGGGATAAAAAAATTAGTAATAACTTCATTTAACGGTGGACAAACCTTGTGGACATTTCTGATAATGTCTCACTTCTCATGGTATTGTTAGAAGTGTGTAATTTTTCCAAGCTATGTAATGCACCATGCAGTGCAGGGCTGTATAAAAAAGCAGTGGACACCAAAGCTAGCAAGGGTTTAAAATGTCTAACTGTGGCATTTTTACAAGAAATCCAAACCAAACAAATTATTTTATGCTGCTTGAGAAAAGAAATACATTCCCCTGTCAAGAAAGGAAAGCAGTAATGAGCCTCATGGTCCCAAACATGTCACAAGGTGGCATTAGGGCATTAACAATTTTAAAATTAAAATCACCTAGTTAGTCCTGGATACAAAGTTTAACTGACTTTTCTTTAAAACATGTGACAATGTGTGTTACTTTATTTACTTGATGATCTTAATTTTCCAACCTTAATGACTCTGATTCAATGACTTCAGCATTTAGGGTGGGATCCAGTTTCTTTCACCCTGAATGTTTCTAAGACATTTGCTGGGACTCACAAGTAGAGCACAAGACTTCCAGGGGAAGGATGACTCTGTTGTTTTAATTTTAGGTCATTGCCTTTCCATTTTCTATCATCAAAGTGCAGGTTTAAGTGTTTAACACATTTCTACAACTTGTTACTTACTCCATATACTGAATAACTTCAATTCAGAATGAAATGTATGATTCATAGTGATGGTTTAAAGTAGGATTTGGGAAAAAATTCTGTGTAACAGAATTAAATTAAAGGTAGATTTGGGAAATCAGGAGAAATGAAAATACAAAAAACCCAGAAATAACCTCTCAGTGATTATACTGGGATTGACAGTCACGACATCTGTCTTCACTCCAACGTCCATGAAGTATTTCTCAGATATAGGAGGCAAATTGCATCTATAAAGGAGAGAAATTATTAAGAAAGTTTAAAAATTCCTCACACATTTTCAGGACTGGAAAATAGAATTTGTTTAAGCATTTCTGCCAAGCAACAAATCTAGAAACAGAGTGAAAATTTAAAATTGTGTCAAAACATGTTGATGCCCAAACTATGCAATAATCTAACAAGTTCTTGAGGGCTGTGTGAAGACCTCTCTTGTTCCCTCACCTGTGAGAGATAACCCCACTTTGCAGGCGTAGCCAATGCTCATTTTGTTTCTTTAATAGCAATTTACCTATTTACTCTGGCAGTTTAGGATCCGAAACGGGATGAAGCTCCAAGGCCAGTCAGCCTTTAAAATCAAAGGCTTCTTCAGCAGTAGCTGAGAGGTATTCAATAATTAATAAACTATATCTATAGCACTGCCTTTAAGATGTTTTGGTTTATACCCAGGAGAATTTAGTGGAAATGCTCCACAAGAGACAAATCAATCCAGACCTAATTAATCCCATACTATCTGCTTCCCTTCCTTTTCCATTTATAAGCATCTTTCAGCACAGTGTAACAGTAGGAATTCTGACTCTACAGGTTCATCAAAGTTATTAGAGGCAAACTTGTGAGATTCGCAAGCCTTGACTTTGCCCAGCCTCCATTCACCTTGGCCTTGTCCTAGATACATCATCTCACAAAATTTAGAGCATCCCTCAAGAGATGCTGAAGTTACTGAAACACACACTCACATGCTACTACAGTCTTTGCTTCCGAAGGAAATCCAGCTGAAAAAAACCTTTAGCACGTGTTTCCAGGGGCAAAACATGTGGCCTGGCAACTGGTTTTACACTCAGTTTAAGCTAGAATTAGGCACTTAGTGACACTTTGAAAGCTTTTTGAAGTGATCTCCAAGCCTCAATAAAAGCCATCGCTCTTAAGACCCCCACATCTCAAAAATACTGCTGTGCCTAATTCCCAAAGTTCTCCATATTTCTGAAGAACAGGGCTTAGCAAAAACAGGGAGAAAACTGTGATGGTATTTAGGGTAAGAGATGCTTAGTGTTTTCACAACACCACAGTTCAGCTGTTAGGATAATTTCTCAGTCAAAGAGGGAGGACAATTTTGGGAGCGGAAGAATGCACAAAAATCCTTCTAAGTCCTCAAGAGTTCACATCCACAACCCAGAGAGACCCTCTTTATCATGTCAGAGAATGGTTTTTAGCTATCCTTCCCATAGGCAATGCCATTTCTAGCACCATTTCCTCTGCTGGATCATGCAACTCAAGTCCTCGGGCATCCCCAGTTCCACCTAGCACTGGGCACTGTGCTCATTAGATTACATTTGAAGAAGGTTTCCAAATAATCAGCTTCAGTATTTCTGAACAGGAAATTCCCACCAGGATTAAGAGTGGCTGAAGTTGTTGAAGGTGATAATGCCTTATAAAAATGATCCCATCTGCACAAACAGTACTTTTCCATAAGACTCCAAAAACTCATCCCTGCCAAGAGAGCAGTCCCATCTCTAAATTCACCCAGTGTTTCATCACGGAGCTCGGCTCTGGCCAGTAGATGGAGACAGACAATAACTACTAGTAAATGCAATTGTGGTGTGTATTTAATATATTCTATTGCACTATAATTAATTGCTTTCAGAATTTACTTCACAGAACAATCTTGGTTGCATCCTGCTGGCCACAAGGAAAGACTTCCCCAAGTGTCCTGAAGGTATCTCTGAATGTTATCAGGGCTCCAGAGGCAGCTTGTGAAATATTTTAAATTATTTCACTGGTGACCAAGATGATGATTCCTGATAGTTTGGTAGAGTGGTGACTGGAAAGCAGATGTGTTCATCTGACCTTAAACACAAGCTTTACTTTAAAACTGGTGTCAGCAGACCCTGAGTTTTCAAACACTGGCACATCTTTGTGCATATTCCACATTTTGGAGATGGCGAACCAGGGGTTTCTTTCGCACAAGTACTGATACATTTATTCATATTCCAGCTCTGCCTAAGCCTTCATTTAATTGTTACTGGTACCAAACACAACCCAATTTCTAAGTTCTGTAATAATCTGCTCTTTTTTTAATCAGTTTTGGTACAGTTCAAGGAAGAGTAATGGTGGTAAAATGGAACCTCCACTAAAAGTCCTTAAACATAAATGAGATTTGCCAGACATATTTCAGCTTCTGCTTAAAAACTTGCCATCTGCATGTGTCACATGAATTCTCCTTTCACCATACTGATATTTGTGATCCAACACAACAGCAGGGAATCTACAGTAATTATTTAATGTATATGGGGTACACTAGGCTTTTAAGAAAAAAAATATGTGAAGCCTGGACTTTCTCACAGATTTTTTTTCATTGAAAGCTAAGATAATAGTTTTCTATAAAGTTGGCATAAGAGGCAAACACAAGGGTCTGAAAACAGTGAATACTGAAGGTAGGACCTGTTAAATTTCCTCACATGATGTCAAATTAAATTAAGACTGCACTGAACCAAAATCTGATCTAATTTTTGCTGGTATGAAGTCAGAGGAATTAATTGTTTTATTCGCAGTTATTCTAAAGTGACAACAACATACCCAAGAGCAGAAAATAGGCCAACTGAAATAAAGAGATTTTTCTTTTCTAGAGAACAGGTCATGAATCTGTGAGCTAGCGGTCATATGCCATGACCCAGGCAAAGAGCTTAACAGGATTTAGAGAGGGATTAGTCATGCATATGAATAACAAAAAAATCTTTCTCATATTTATTAAGGATTATAAAACTGCTGCTAGACTCTCTTATACAGGGACACTCATCGTGGGACATTCCAGTTTATGCAAAACCTGGATAGTTCTACCTATAGTGAGGAGCAATGAAGACACTTAACCTTCAAAGTTATTCTGGTGACTCTGGAGGCCCTGGTTTGATTATTGATTACTCTAAGTCCTGTCATTGATCACCTGAGCTCTCCACCAGTCCAGAAACATACCTCTGAGGCACATGAGCTGTGAGCTATTAACATCTGAGCAAGCTGCTTGTCACTCAGTAGAGGCTGTACCTTTGGCTCAGATCTGGCCCAGAAAATCACGGCCAGGTTCATAGGACACTGCTTATAGGCTAATGTCCATAGAAGGATAAATCCACAATCTGAGCAGCAGGGGATGTCCTGAAAGAGAGCATCAGGCTTTGCCAATAAGTCAGTGAATAACCCCATGGAGTTAGGGAGAAATAATTCCTCAAAGCATAATTTTGAAATAAATATTATAAAGTAAGATGTTTTGAGTTGGTTGGTTTATTTTTTTTTTAAAAACGCAGTTTTTTGTGCAAGAAGCAGGCTTGACACAACCAGTTTAGCACATCATGTTTCTGTGTGAGAGAGAATAGCTTTGCAATACTCTATTTGTCATTAGAAAAGGCAAAAAGGGAAAAATGGAGCTGTGGCAGTTACCGAAACACGAAGTCTGCACTGTCAATCTCCCGGCCACATCTGCTGTTCTTCAGAATTCCTCCATTCCCAACCACTGCACATCTCTTAAACTGGGAGCGGTGGTACGGCATGTCCTGCAACAGCACAGCGAGGAAACAGTTAAAGATCCCAAAACATGCATCCAACAAGTCCCTTTTTTACTTTTTCCTTTTTTTTTCTGTGCAGTTACACCTTGCTGCAGAAGCATTAATCATAGGATGGCAACACCGGTTCTGGGGTGCAATATTCCCTGTACACAAAGTGATGGGATATTTTGCTGTGTAATTAGACATGGTGTGGGCAACAAACCCAAATGGAAAAAAAAAAAAGCAGTAACTTGGGTTTTTTTTCACCAGGAGTAACTCCCGTAAGGAGTAATTTCAGACACTTGCTTTCCTCTTTGATTTCCACATGAGGGCACAAACCATAAATTAGTGTAGCCCAGGCACTGTTTCCTGAGCTGCCTGCAAACTGCTCACTCCTCAGGCTCTGGTGTCCTGCTTTTGGGAAGTCTGCACACAGAGTTCAGAGCAGCCAGTAAAGCCCAAGAAGTCTGTCAGACAGCACATTACAGAAAGTAGCCGAAATTTTAGTCCTTACCAACACTAATTGTACTAACAATGTTAATGATTATTAATTAGCACTCGTACTACCAGCACTGCCTTCGGTCAGGCACTTTTTTGGACTTGTGGGGGATGCACCTTCCTGCAATGTTCAGGATCCTGCCTTCACACACAGACATGCAGCTGCTGCCGCAGCCAGAGAGAGTGAAAATCACATCTTGAGAACAAACTGGGCTGTTAGGGTGAGAGGGCTGTGACGCAGAACTGAGCCACGCTACACCTTATGAATATGTAGGGCTGTGCTTATATAAGCATGAGAGTGCTCGTTTTTGGTACATACATATTTTATCAATAATCTCATGCTGCAAACTACAGAGGGATGCCGGAGTGGCTTGACATTTCTAGGTGATTATTCCCAGGATCTTTCCACAGCATCCATAAGCCATGAGGCAAAAAGGGCATGCAACTACACCTGTCTGAGAAAAGCAGCAGCTGTCTGACAGAGAGGAAATATGGAGCTGTCTGTGCTTTATGCAGTGATTTCTTAACACAAAGTGCCTCGGCAGCCCTGGAAGGGAAATCAGAAGCCAGGTGTCTGTGCTTAGCACAAGGCTCTTGCCTCTACAGCGTGGCTGCTGTGCTTTTAGCCCTTTGTTTCCGACATTTGCCAGGCTGCAGCCCTGCTCCTGTGCAGGTTTTGGCCACTGCCCAGGGACTCCCAAAAGCATTTTGGCATGTGATAACACCTTCACAGCATCCTGAACACACCTGGACAAACACCACAGCAGCTCTAGCACACTCCTAGCAGAGCTCAGCCGTTCAGTCTTTTGTGCACTCATCTGCCTAATCAGGCAGGGTTTTGAGGATAATACTGCTGGACTTAGATGTACCCATTCTTTGCATGTCTCCAGATGCCAAAGTGCTTTCCTGGATCCCAGCCCTTCCCCTGCTTCCGCCCCAGCCTCCCATGTGCACGTTTAGATAACAGCACTTCCCTACCTCTCAGCAGTGCTCGGAAAGCTAAAGGATTAGAAGTGGTTGGACCCTGAAGGACGGGTTCAATGGCACAAATCTAAGTACTTAACCTGAATATACGTCTGACTTTTCAAAAGGGATAAATTTCAGCTACCCCCTCCAAGTATGCTGCTGTAAATTGAAGGGGTGTGCCTCGTGATAAATCTGCAGCCACATCAGCCCATTCCTGCACATCAGTCACTATGTGCAGAGGGAATTGCCCACTGATTATAATCGTGAATGCCCCTGGAGGTCAAGCATTATTTGATGGAAAGGATTTGAACAATCATTATGATGAATACATTTAAAAATTATGAAGCCCGTTCACAGATAATCTGTAATCAGAAATAAGTATAAAAATAGTCATTTTGAACATGAATTATAAAATAATCATGCCAAAAAGAAAAGCAGACGTGCCCCCAAATGTTGGATTTATTATATGTGAATATTATACTTTAAAAGAGTTCTGATCAGTAAGTGTCTCTTTTATTTAACTTTCTTATTTCATTATCCACTTTGCTCCTAAGTCAGCAATATTCTGCAGGAAATTACATATATATATGTATGTATGTATGTAAGTATGTATATGTATATATATTGCAGATGACCACTAGAAAACAGGAGAACCATCTAAAATATTGTATCAAAAGTAAACATTTTCAAAAGATAAGCAATGAATTTTTTGTAGAAATGTCAGACAAGTGCTAAATGCTTGGCTATAGGATAATGCCTAATGCAGCAAGTACAGTGAAGCTGATCCTGCAAATGGGCAGAGGCACCTTTGGAAACATCTTGAAGATTTCTTGGTTGATATGGAAGATTCCACTAGTGTCCACTTCATATTTCAGTTTAGTTCCCAAGGGCGTATTTTTCTGGGTGGTGAACAGAAAGGATGGGGCGTTGCAACACCTCGACAGAGTAGACCTGTGAAGGGAAAAAGAGAGAAATAAGATCAAGGAGCTGATGGCATGATACAGGATTTGCAATTGCTGTTACTCCTAACAAGGTGTTTTTCACCAAAAAGAAGATTTTTAGCTCTAGGATGGGTAAAATGGCGGTTTGCTGGATTTTCCTTCAGAAAATTTCAGATTCAGTGAAATTTTCCTTGATTGAGGAAAACTATGGTAAGACAAAAGAGAGTAAATGAGGCACCTGTACTTGTTTCTTCTAGGCTGTGGGAAACACATGTGCAAATTCAGTCCTGCTCCAGTCCCCAAAGGTGAGCTTCTGCCTCCAATATCCTGGCAAAACTACCTTAATGAATTAGTCCCTCTCTACCTTAGACATCTTCCACATTTTGTAAATTACATACCCGTCACTGGGCAGGAAATGTAGGGGTTAAAGAGTTCCTCAGGGGATGTGGAAATTTGGCAGGGCAGAATTTAAACACAGCAATACCCGAAGATGTTGCCCCACCTACCAGACTGCTGTGGGGCACAGCACACTTTGATTATAACAGAAAAGCTTTCAAAGATCTCAGTTTTGCCCTTGGCCTTGCACATGTGTGCATCAGGAAGATGATGTGGCCCCGAGAGATCGGTGCCAGGCAAACTGGTCATGCCTACAACTCCAAAATCTCAGACAAATGACCAAAATTTCCTTTGCCCCTGGGACAAAACAGAAGAAATTCCAATGCAAACAAGAACCATATAAAATCCCAAACATGGGATTCCTGATATGAGAGAAAAAACATTTGGCTCTGATCCCTTGACTGTGTTTCACATGAAACGTAAATGGGAAAAGCGGCTTTGCAAATAAGGTTCCCTTTCCAAGCTCCCATCTTTCCCTGAATGTTTTTCCTCTTTTACTGGTGGCACTGAAAGCCTTGACTTGTGCTCACTCTGTTCCAGATGCGGTCATTTGTAACAAAATGTAATGGTAAGACTGATGGTCTTTTTCATTTGCTTCTCAGTCAATGCACTTGATACCTTTAATGAAAAATACGTGTCATGGCAAATGTACAAGCATGAAGACAAAGCCAAATGGCTCTCAAATAACCCAGATTAAATCCCTTGCCTCTGGGGTCTGCGGCCTCATATTCTAAGTTGGAAGAATAAGCCAGTCTTCTTTAGGGGCTTTATTGCAAGCACCAGAAAGCAAATACAGAATTATGCAAACATTTCAGTGACGTCCAATTACTCTCATATACTTGACTCATGCAGGATGGCACAAAATGATGGTCAGATCAAGGCAGCAAATGAGACTGAAAAAGTTAATGAATAATGTTGAACAGCAAAAATATTTACAAGCAGATAGTGGAATTGAATTGTTATAGCTGGGATACGAGAAAAACCTCTCCATTGGCTGCGCCTTAAGGAATTGAAAGAGATGTTTTTCCTAAATGTCCAACTGGTTTTCCAGAGGCACAGTCCTTAGAGTGAATGCCTGATATCTGATGGAAGAAGACTCTCAAGGAAAGTGCTTTCCTTAGTCTCCAGACACAAACTCTGTCATGATTTTTGCCCTTCCTCCCTCTCTGCTGCTTAAATAGCTGCCATGTAAAATCTGCTGGATTCTCCCAACCTCACATGATGGTCCAGGACCGGCAAAGCTCAAAAACCCACAGCTCAGAGGGTTACACTGATGCCATGATGATTTTTTGCTTTTTCTTTTATACACTCTTTTATGTAGCTTTTATGTATTCTCAGTGCTTTTAGCCCACACAGTTATAATTCTTTAAGTTTGATCACTTCCCTCAGACCCAATATCCCGTTAAGCCAAGAGCCCAAACACCCTGGAAACCCCAGACCCCGAGGGCCTCTCCAGAACACATTCTGTAAACAAAGCCAGGCCCAGCCACGGGAAGGTTCCTCGCTGAGGGGTCTCGCTGGAGTCCCTCCCTGGGCAATCTTTGATAGATGTGCTAATTAGCAAGGCCTATAATTGCACACACATCACATCGTGGGGGGCCATTTCTCCGGGGGGCATTTCGGGGTGCATTTCGATGTGCATTTCGGCGCACCTGAGGGTCCTTCAATAAACACCGAGGTAAAACCCTTTTTCCCTCTTAACTGTGTTCAGCTCTCTGAAGACCAGGAAAAGGCATCACACCTTTTAGCCTTCTCTAAACAACCTCCAAACTCAGAGACCTTGGTCTACTTTTAAGGCGCAGCAGCTTCTTCACACATTCACACACTGAAGTCTCTGTCCCACTGGACACAAAAGAAACAGACTTTAGACATTTTTTCTTTTTCATTACAAGCATGGCTGTTGTTCCTGAAACCAGCTGACAAAGGTTATGTTACATCTGGGTGGCAGTGAGAGTTCCTGAAGCAGTGATATATCAGTCAGGCAGGTTCAGGCAGCGACAGGAGTCTTTCATCTATTTTCCTCTCAGTGCACAGGGTGGAGAGGTGTTCTTTGTTTAATGTGCTGGTGTTGGTGGCCTGAGATAGGCTGATGGTCCTCCTGGTGGTCTTTGGATAGTCCTTTCTCATTGCTCCCACCTCAGCTCTGGCCTCCAGAGTGCTCCTTTCCACACCCCAAAGTGCTACTTGCTCCCTGGGCACAATCATTACTCCTCTCACTCCAGCTGTTTTTGAAATAATGAGCTGTAATCCTGAATGACTCCTCTCTTCAAAACGGGCTCTGATAATTGTCTATCAAGTAATTTCCAGGAAAAATATGGCAAAAAAAAAACCCCAACTAAAAAAACTTCGGTGTGGAGATCACATTGGAGAAACTGTTGTGAGCCTGAGACTAACAATGTTATTTTTAAAGATGTCAGTGACTAACTCAGCACATGCATTCTCACACTCTCTCATTAACTCCTGACAGCTATTTCCTGGAATTACGCAAGAGAATTTGGGATGAAGCTGGGGGCCTTTTTCTAAACAACAGCTCTGAATTGTACCAGTGACTTTCAGATTTCAGTCTACTGCACTTACTCTGAAATAGTTTGTTTTCTCAAAACCCACTCAAATACTGGAATATATCAACATATAACATTTTAAAACTGTTTTGGCTTCAATCTACTGTTGCTTTCACAAGGCCAGTTTCGAAATCTATGTCTTGAGAGGATCATGGAGGACCTTCAGCAGAGAAGTTACATGAAGAAAGACAGAACACCACAGAAACAAACTGAGAGGTCTCTAAAGACCAGAAAACATATATAGATAATGTGTGAGTAATAGCTGAGAAGCCATTAAAAAAAAAAAAAAGTCATAAACAAGGTCTGACAGTACCCAAAACACCCAGAAAAAAATCCAGTTTGAGTATTTTGTAGGCCAAATTTGCAGTATCACCAGTGATATTACCATTCCAAGCCAGAGAATTAGATTGATGTGTACGGTGCAGCCATTAAATCTCATCTCCATCCTCACTTCTGCCCAAATGATACCTGGGAATCTTTCCCACACCAAATTCCTTGCCTTTCCTGGAAGACTGTTCCACATGCCAGAAAAACATTTCTTTCACTCTTGCTGTTGAGTTTTTTTTAAAGCAGGGGGAAAAGTCCACATTTATTCAAAAGGATGGTACTCCAAATGTTGTCATGCTTACTCTTGCTATCCATATGAAATTTTGATCTCTCTGCAGGAAGCTAAACTGAAACTAAAGTAAATTTTACTCAGTCTCATTAATGTGAGCCATTCTTACTTGAATAAATTGGCTTCTGTGACATTCATCTCCCATTTGCACATCTGTAGGCTCTTCCATCTGTCAAACAATTCAGTTTGTTTCACCCTGAAAGATAAAAAAGAAAGAAAAAATATTTCAGTTTATTACAAGGGCTTCATTTCCTAAAACAGCTGCAGATAGAGTGCCATGCAAATTGATGGGGCAAATCAGTCAGTCTAGACAGTACAAAATTTATCATTTTTATTCCTTTTTCTGCTCAGACATAGCCACTCTAACCCCTGTGTACACAAGAATTGATGTTTGGGACTGATTTCTTCTCCTTGATAGGCTTTCTCCATATTTTTTCAGGATAAAAAATGCAATATTGAGCAAGAAGTATCTACTCTACCAAAATCTGCTGAGAAGCAAATGGGTCTCTATCAGCTGGATTTGAAGGAAAAGATGCACCCAGCAGAAGGGCCCAGGAGCTGGGTATTTGAAAAGGGGGCACATTTGGCCAACTATGGCTGTATTTTGGTGAGGCTGAGTTAATCTGTGAGATCCTACAGCACAGCACTATAGGTAAATTTATTTCATGAACAATTTATGAGCTCACATGTAGGGATAAAAGTCTGTGATGGTAAGAGGAAATTAAAAGTTCTTTATGTAAGTGTCTCTCCCTCCTGCTCTGCTAATCAACGTACCTGTACTCAAAAAAAAAAAAAATTATGCTCCTGTTTCAACTAGGCTGATGCAGGATGACTAATTTTTTGATGCTGTCACCAGTTCCAAGAACTTCCACACCGAAGTTCGCACATATTCTTGTGCGTTTGGACAACAGAGATAATGAAGTCTTTGCAAATATCTAGAGGTAGGAAGCAACTGCATAATCCGGCTAGGAAATTTGGAAGTCTGTGATTTCTGCTAGATTGATAGGTCTTAATGAGTTCTCTTCAGGCTTGAGGGCTTTTAATGTTTGAATAAAGCGAAGACTTTTAAGATAATTATATATTTAAAGTGAGTAGAACTTAGCATTTCCCAGGCTGTGGAAGTTACAGGAAGGAATTAGGTCATATTGTACTTTCTGTAGCCCACCAGAGCACATTAACTTGGAAATCTTCCATTACCATAAGGGCTGACTTGGGAAGCATAGCACATTCGAATCAAGAACATCAAGAAGAGACCAGAAGAGTAAAAGAGCTTAATGTCAAATGGCATCTACTGTCAAATTAAGGGTAACTTGTATCTGGCTGAGCAGGAGTCCACCACCTTCCTTGGGCCACTGAGTAAGATGAAGAAAAGTGAGGAATTCTCTGTGTCCTCTGATAAGAATGCAAAAAAAAAAAAAAAAAGAATTCAAAACTCCCCAATTTACACCAAACATTGGGCA